>WEIV01021696.1:2758-17536 GCA_013390005.1 Calyptomena viridis | reverse complement strand
GATATATTATAATATAATACATTATTTTATATATATATATGGCTAAAGTAGGTAACTTTAATAAAAAATAAATACCCATGTAGCTTTAAGTATCTAGTTAATATTTATTATACGTAAAATGTTTTAGAGATATACATATTTATTTATATTGAAAATAATAAACAATATTAGAATATCTCTGCCTCCTGAGAGCAACGGGAAAATATGTAACATGAAAGACTTACCCTTGATAAAGTAGAATGTTAGAGAATACTTCAGATATCCTGAAGTCCAGGGAGCCTGACAGATTGTATCCACAAGTGCTGAAGGAGCTAGTTGATGTCACTGTAAAGCAACTCTTGAATATGTTTGCAAGGTCATGGAATGTTCAAGAAAGGAAAGAAGGAGGATATGGGGAGCTATAGGTTGGTCAGCCTCAGCTCAATACCTGGGTAGGTGATGGAGCAACCAATCCTGAAAACCATTTCAAGACATGTGAAAGAGAAAAAGATCATCAGGTTTGGTCAGCAAAGATTTACAAATGGAGAATTATGTTTAACCAACCTGACAGTCTTCTTCCAGGAGGAGACAATGTGTACTCCAGGAGTCAATAGTGAGACCAATAACATTCAATATTTCCATTAATAATTGCAACGGTGAGGAAGAGTGAACCCATAGTGAGATTGCAAACAACACAAGACTGGGAAGAGTGGCTGGTAGCTCAGATGGTGTTCTCACATTCAGAGGGACCTGGATAGGCTGGAGAATTGGGCAGAGAAGAATTGTGAAGTTCAACAGAGGAAATGCTTGCATCTGCAGAGGAATACAACAGTGTATCAGTATATGCCAGGGACCACCAAGCTGGAAAGCAGCTCTGGAGAAAAATATGTGATGATCAACAAGCTGAACATGAGTCAGAAATGTGTCTTTGTGCAGAAGGCCAACAGGACAGCATTAGCAAAAGCATTGCCAGCAGGTTGATGGAAATGGTTCTCCCTCTCATTGTTGTTAAGGTCACAATTAAAATGCTGGGTCTAGCTCGGGGCTTCCCAGTGGAGGAGACATAGACATACTGAAAAGTGTCCAGTGAACAATCAAAAAGATGGTGAAGAGACTGAAGCATCTCTCCTATGTGGAAAAGGCTGAGGGAGCTGGCACTGATCTGACTGGAGAAGGCTGAGTAGGATTTTATCAGTGTGTATACATGCTCATGAACAAGAGGGGGACAAGATCTTTTCGGCAGTGCTTAGGGACAGGACAAGAGGCAATGGGCACAAATACAAAAAAAAAAAAATCAGTCTGAACCCCAAAAGGGTGTTTTACTGTGAGTATGGTCAAACACAGGAATGGGTTGTCCAGAGAGACTGTGGAGGCTCAATCATTGGAAACATCTAAAATCTTATTGGTCAGAGTCCTGGGCAACCAGCTGTACCTTACTCTGCTTGAGAAGTAGGGATGGAACTAGATGAACTGAAGATGTTCCAACCTCACTGTTCTGTGACTTTGCGATATTCCACAGTTGCTGTGCTTAATTGCATTTGCTAATCAGATATAAAAGCATCCCTGTGGAATTACCCAGTATCAGAGTAGCAGCACATAAGAATAACTTTTTTCAAAGCAAAAGCTCTTCTACAACTAGTTACAGCAGAACTACAGGAGCTTCCTAGGTGACAAAGGGGAAATTGACTTCCCCATTGTGACTACTCCCAAGATTCCTCCTCTGCTAGTTTTGCAGTTCCCTAATGCAATGCAAATGGCATTTGCCAATAAAATAAAGTTGTAGTTATTTTGTTAGCAACTTGAAATGGTCTCCAATAGCATCTCTGGAGGCAGGTTATAAAGACCAGGCTAAGACTAGACTGAAAGCAGAGAGGAATACAGCTATCACTTAGAATTTCTGTTTTCTTCCTAGTATGTAGCTATGCTGGGAATTCTGTCACAAGGCTGATATGTTATGTCAATTCTATAGACTATTTTCCTTTTATGGTCATGCTATGTTGCTCATCTAGCTGCTTATGTGAACATTGCTATGGCTGCTTGTCAATGCACTGTAATTAATAGTGTACTAAGTACCACTGCCTTTAAATCAGGATTTTAAAAATGTACTTAATTGTAGGAAAATGCCAGATAAATAATTGAAGCATGGAATCAGGCTTTCTCAGAGCTATATTCTATGTTCTTTAGTAACACAAATGTATCTTACTGAGATAAGAAAATTAGCCATCAACAACAAAAAACATTTGAGTATATCAGACAGTTCACATGAAGACCATTAGCTTGCTGGTGTCACATCAACTCTTACCTCTCTCAAGAATACTGAAGAAGATACTTTCCCTTTTCTTTTTTCTTAATACACATTTGTCTGTTATTTCATAGTCACTGTACAGAAACAGCAGCTATTACCACATAACTGAAAAATGCAAAGATGTACATGTTTTTGGAAAGAAACAGATTTTCTATGCAAGTTCTGTCCAGTTGATCACTTTCTGGAAATACTGGACTATGTGATATATGCACATATTTTTGTGTTTGGGAAATCGCAGGAAGAAATGAAAATTACTGTATGGGTATGTGCACTCTGAGTGCCCAAATCAGACCTCCCTGCCCCTATTTCAAGCCTCTCCCAATCTCTGTGTTCTCATATCCTCCACTTATGCTCTGAACTGTCCTTTCCCCTCATGCTCCTTTTCTCTGGGCATCCTTCCCAGACATGGTCCAATATATGGACACCGTTCTCTGTCACAGGATCCTAGTGTTCAACTCTCTTCAAACCACTGATTAATTCCCAAACTCATCTCACATAATTTCTAGCTCACCCTCTGCTCTGCAACACAGGGCCAGTGTGCAAGCCCTAGATGCTGCACCAAGAAGCAGCAGCTGCTGGTTTTAGACACTCACTGCATCCACCAGAACAGATGGTGCATGCTGTTGTGAGTCCAGCACAAATAGTTCCACTTCTCCGTTTTTGACCCTCAAGACATTTATAACACATTTAGTGTATCCTTGGTTGACTGTGTGGCTGCAAGGTTATCTTATAACTGGATCTGCAGTACAGTTATATATATCAGTAGATATTAAATATCTACTAATAGATACTAGTGGACACTAGTATATCTACTATATTTACTAATATCTACAAATAGATATTTAATATCTATTAATATTTAATATTTTAGGTGGGAATCTATAAAGAAATGTAATATACAGAATGTTTAAGGCTGAACTAGCCATAACTGTGTGGGCATGTGTAGATGCAGCAGCTCCACTGCTCCTCTTTGTTACCTCCCTAATGCTAGAAAAGACAGCACTAGGTAAGGGTAAGGAGAAGAGAACCTCAGAGCCACTAGTTTTGGAGCTCTGCAAGTAACACAAGTGATGGCAGAAAAATCTTTGAGACAAGGGAAAAAGAAAGATAAGACTCAAAACCTGCATGTGATTTGAAGCTTGTGTTTGAATCTCATACTGGAGCATGGCTTTCTATCCTATTTATAGAGGGGTGTTTCTCTTAGATTTAGTGATGTCAATAGATACTCGCTGTCCAGGGGAACCTGGACAAGCTCTGGAAGTGGACATGTGGGAATCTCATGCAGTTTAACAAGACCAAGTGCAGGTTGCTGCACCTGGGTCAAAGTGCAAGCTGGGGGATGAACAGATTGAGAGCAGCCAAGAAAGACTTGTGGGTGCAGGTGGCAATGTGCACTTACAGCCCAGAAAGCCAAGTGCATTAAAAGCAGCATAGCCAGCAGGTTGAGGGAGGTGACTCTGTCTCTCTGCTTTGGTGAGACTCCATCTGTAGTGCTGGGTCCAGCTCTGGGGTCCGCAAGACAGAAAGGACATCGACCTGTTGGAGACAGTCCAGAGCACACCACCAAGATGATTAAAGGGATGGAGCACCTCTCCTATGAGGAAAGTCTCAGAGAATTAAGTTCTTTCAGCCTGAAAAAAAGAAGGCTTCGGGGTGACCTAATTGTGGCCTTCCAGTACCTAGAGGAGCCTACAGGAAAGATGGAAATAGACTATTTACAAGAGCATGTAGTAACAGGACAAGGAGGAATGCTTTCAAAATGAAAGAAAGTATGTTTAGATTAGACATTAGCACAAATTCCTTTACTTGAAGGTGGTGAAGCACTGGAACAGGTTGCCCAGAGAAGCTGCAGATGCCCCATCCCTGGAAATGTTCAAGGCGATGTTGGATAGTGCTCTGAGCAACATGGTCTATTGGACGGTGTCCCTGTCCATGGCAGGTCTCTTCCAACCTAAGTCATTCTCTGATCCTGTGATTGCTAGAAAATACAGATTGTCTGATGGGAAAGGATAGCCCATGCCTCTTCATCCTGCCATTTTTGGTCTCTAGGCTGTCCATCTTTCATTTATTTTCCTAATCATTCTTGTTTCCTGTTTCTTCTCACAAATCACTCCGCAAACTTCCCATTTCCACCTTTCCATCTCACTTCCCCTTGCTCCAGCCTTTGGCCAAGTCTAAACCTCCCTTTACAGGATTGTTCTTCCTGTGCTAGCCCATGAGTTCCTTCCTTCTTCTACTTCTTCCCCCTGCCCACAGCCCCATCCCACCTTCACCCTGGAGTCCTCTTCCAGACCTGACTGCTCCAGTTAAAGTTTTCTTTTCTGCTGCGCTTGGGTAAAACTGAAATCTTGCTCTGCCCTCTGCAGCTTCCACCTGGAACATGTGCAGGAAGGGTGCAATTTCTAGATTGCTATAGATTTCTAAACAACAGGTGAAATAACTGTTTTTTGAAAGGCTTGTAACTGAATCATACTAGATGGAAAAAGGCAGGTTTTTCATGTGTAAGCCACCCATCCCCCTTTAGATTTCAAGTGACTCATGCGAACCCCTAGATTTAAGAACAGATTTTGGAAGTTTTAAAAAATGTACAAAACACTATCCTTTCCCCATGCTCACTCTTGTGTGTGGGTGGATCTTGCCATACCAAATTTTTCACAATTATTCAGCATCCAGTGTCAGTCTGAATTTGAAGCCTTTCATACGTATAGTTAGAGACTGACAAATCCTACTATGGGAAGTCTTGTAAAATGCGTTATCATATATATGTACATGATATATGATACATACATGTCTAAGATACATGTAATCTTATCATTAACATGCCAGGCTAGTTGCTACCAATGCACCTAGTGTAGGGAAAAAATAAATCAATCGTTTATTGATATAAATTACTAACTACTGAACATTGTAATAAAATATGTTACACTGACACTGTGTTTTCATGTCACCTCATCCAAGACTTAATTAAGACAGCTCCAAGAGTATATTGACTTCTATTATCTTTGTATCAAGTTCTGACTTGACACTTGAACAAACAACTGCTCATAAAAGATAAGAGAGATAATAAACATGGCCAGCTTTTTTTAAAAAAAACCATGAATTTGGAAGAAAGAGGGAATAACGGGCTGAGAAATGTTTCATTTCTTCTTGTCAGGATGAAAGAAAGGAAAAATACAGCCAAGATGTCTCTTTAAAAGCTCCATTTAAATTGGACCGCTGTTGAAGAAGGTAATTATTTTTTTTAACATAAAAGCTTGACAGCCTCCTTCTAGGGCTGAAATGCAGAAACAAAATGAAATCTTTTGTATGATGGATTGAGTTAATGCACAACAACTTTCTGGGTGGGAAAAGCTGAGAAGTGATTATTTTTATTGCTTTAGCTAGAAAGACTGGACACTGCTGCTACAACTAGTCACTGAGTATAATTAATAGACTGCTAATAGAATACAAAGCTTTAAAAAGCAGATGCTGTGTGAGATTTCAGCTGTTTTGCTGCATCTCAAATGATTGTGAAGAGTGCAGAGGTATGTGGCATGGTCCAATTTGTTCTCCAAGCCTCTGCACAGTTGATGTGTGTTGCTCTGAGAGACCTTTGCTGTGAAGAGGTCTAGACAGACTGTGGGGCTGTCCTGGCTGGGCGGCAGCTGGGCTGTGAGCCCTTTGGCAGCTGCAGGTCAGGGTGTGTGTTCAGCTGCCAGCTGTGCCAGGTGCCAAAAAAAGCCCCAAACTCAGCTTGGCAGATGGGAGAGGTGGCACTGTTTTGCAAGAGAAACGAGGAATCATTTTTACCATCCTGGGCTGGCCTGAGAAATGAAGATCTACCCAGAGCTCTTGCATGAGCTCTGACCTGCTGGTATGTGGTGAAATCTCAGAGGGTCACAGAGAGAGCTCCTCTTCATGTCACCCCATCGGAGGTGCCCATTCTTCCTCATTCACTTGCAGCCGTGAAGGTGTTGTCTGCTAAGGCTAACACAAGCTTAGCTGACAGAAGAATAGCCTTCAGCCTCTTTGGGTGTTGCAGGTATTTGCAAAAGAAGGAGTGAGGGAGGAGCCTGGTCTCAACTACAGTTGCTTTGCATCTTTATGCTGGTCCAAGGGAAAAAAGAAGCAAAGTCACCCAGGAACTTCAAAATAGGGCATGTTAAGGGCTCCCTGACACCAAGCAGTGATCTTGTCCAATGTGTTCTAACACACTTTTCCTGGTTTTAGGATACATCTCAGCTCTGGAGAGCCAGATTTGGGTTACCGTGAACTTCAAGCTGTCCCAATTTGTGCTAGAGATGGGATCAGTCTCCCAGTAGGGTCAGAATACAAAGACCAAAACCATGTCTCACTGGCATGGTTTGCATGTAGACAGGAATATAGACCTAAGTGTTTATTTACATGTTCCTGATTACAATGTTGTTTACCACAGTAGAAAGAGCAATTAAGATAATATGAGTGGGAGATATTAGGAAAATAAGTGTAATGAAAGATCTGAAAGGTTGTTTTTCCCAGAAAGGATGCTAAGATGAAGAAAAGGTAATTTATTGTGGATGCAGTGTAATGCTTGAAGACATCTAGTCCATTCCTCTGCCTCTGATATATCCTTCAGGACCTCAGAATATGAGATTCGATAGTGTCCAGACCATTTTTCCATTTTATACTTCATTGTTTGCAGAGCCTTAGAAGTCCCTGTACTGCCTGAATACCTGTTTACAACTTTTCCCCCATGAATCCCTGAGCCTGCAGTTAGCCAGGGAAAGGAAATATATGTGCCCTTCTTAGAATCATAGAATTGTTTAGGTTGGGAGAAGACCTTTAAGATCATTGAGTTAAAACATTTGATCTCTCTCTACAGGCCCAGTTTCTCCACATTGGTGTGGAAGAGAGAGACGAACAGGTGACTTCTAGCATCCCCTTCCAAATTATATTGTGTGGTCACTCCACGCATGAATGAGAAAAATTATACTATATGCCTCCCATTATGTGCTGCTTTTCTGCTGTCCATGTAGATTTTGATTTAGTTTTCATTTACTTTTTAAGTCGCTTGGACAGAGTACATTGAGAGTTTGCCACCTTTCCAAGCATGGTTACTTTGACTGGTGCTTCTGGGGAAATTTAAGCCCATTAGCAGTGAGAAAGCTGTGAGAAGCCTCCTCGGGGGCCTCAGGGACCACTTTTCTGCTCAGGCCCTGTCCTGCAGTGCCTGCTGAGGCATTTATGCCCGGCTTGACTGGTCCACACTCACTTGGCTGACTGGACATATCAGCCTCATCCCTCTCTCGTCCCCTTGGTCCTCCCCTTGCCCTGTGCAAGGCACTCCCCTGCCTGCACAGGACAGGGCAGTAGTGTAACCTGTCTCACACTCAGATTTTCTTCAGGGCCGATTTTTTAATGCTGAGGTTTTTTTCTTTGTTGTCCATTGATATGGCTAGTGCCACAACAGCTAATCCTATCTGTGGCTTTTGAGAGCTACCACAGCAGACTCGAACACACCATGAAGTTCATTTCCAGAGCTTAACAAGCTGCCACGTATCACCTGCCGTGGTGGCTGCCTTCCTATGCTCTTAGGCTGCAGCAAATGCAAGATAATTCAGCTTATCTTAACTCTTTATTACTGCAGCCTCAATGAAATCCAATTACCTCACATTTGAAAGATTACACACACACATAGGATTACTGCCACTCAGCTGATGGTAGAGAATCTGACAACAGCTGAGCCCAGCCTAAATATTTCCTACTAGTCTTAAGGATATTTTATACGGCTGTCTGCATCTATTCTGAGTTTGTTCGCATAGAGCTTTGTATCTGAGAGAAAGTGCACTGCTTTTAAGTGCCAGCATCTCTTAGTAAAAGAATTTATATTAGGCTAAACTGGTGACAGTGGAGAAAAAAGACCAGGCTCTGGAACAAATGGAAACTCTTAGCCTCAAGGATAGAAAGGTTAGGAAATTCCCTTATGGGAAACCCAGGCCCTGCACAATCAGAATTTATCAGAGATGTTTCTAGGGATGAAGTCATGCAATATTTTTCTGTTATTGTTTGGTGTCTTTCAACAAGAGGGAAATTAAGTCTCAAATCTCCCAGTATATTTACAGTTAAGCTTTGGAGAAGTTTACTGCCAAGCAGGTATACTTGAAAAAGGATCAGGTCATCAGAAAGCAATGGTGGGTGGGAGAAGGAAATACAGGCAACCTCTGGGGAGACAAGGAACTGTCTATGAAAATTTGGCCACAAATAGAAGAAGGACCATTTAAATATGGCATATATTCTGAGTAAGATGAGTAAAATATTTGTAGAAAAAAGTTGCACACATGGGATGCCCTACCTTCTGAGGCTTGGTGACTCTCAGAAATCTGATACTTTGCCAATCCATTACTCACATGATAGAAGCATGTGATAATGGTTACAAAATAAGTTGCACACCATTTTTTTTATTATTTAAAAAGACACAACCATGGCAGCATGCACAGTCTGGAGGGAAAGATGAGCACAGATTACCTTTGCATGTAATATTAGTAATCGGCTTTCCAGGTAGGGGAGAGTGGCTTGTAATGTTTGACTAAAAAAAGACATCTTCATCTGTTTCATTCAAGTAGATTTCAATGGTTTTGAAGAGCTAATTTTGTACTAGAATGATCTTGAGTGCCACACTGTTAGCACATACTGTTAGAAAAGTGTTCTAGCACCTGCTGTCACACAAAATTAGCTCTACTTATATTCCTAAAAAGAAGACCAAATGAATTATACTATTATATCTATTATACTAGCTATTAATAATGTCACATGTATCTCCCAAGAGCCATGATATTGTAAATATTTAGCAGTTTTTATTAATACAGTAATAGGAAGAGGTAATATGCTACATTATGGACAAATTCTATTTCAAAATAAGTGGAAGATCAAATGTTTGATCTATATACAATACAAATTGCTTTTAAAATTGACATAGTTACAGTTTTGTTTATTGTTTACCAATAAAAACTAAAAACTAGACAAGAATGAACTATGTCCATGTCAATTTGTTTGTAAAACACCTTTTTTGAACACTGTGATGGACTGTGAGTTAGGTGGCTTGCTCTTTATATTCAGTGCATACGACAGGGATTTCAATAAGGTCAAAACCAGTAAGGTAAACCTTGAAAGCATTTGCTATTTATAAATCACTGAACTTCGAGCAAGTACACATCATACACTGGAATCTGACCTAGAAGAAATGAAATCTGAAGGGGATTGAAACTCACAGAGAGGTTATACCACTTCTCACACAATATCATATTTAGAACGCATTCTTTTAGGACCTTTTCCAGCAAATATGGTTCATAGGTCAAAATGTTCAGCTTCATTTCTCATAGCCTTCAATTCACTTAAATATATGAGTGATTTTAGATAATTAAGAAAGAAATTGGAACTCTACGTTTTCAAATTTTTCAAGGTAAGCTCAAAAGCAGCCTGAGAGACATAATTCTGGGTTACAATTCAGTCTGGTTCCCTCCCGCCAAGTGACAACAATGGGGCAGACAATCTAGATTCTGGTTTAAATTAAATTCTATCAAGACTGAAATAAACACAGTAGTGATTTTTGCTGTTAATACTTAATTGTAAAGATTCTTTAATATAGAATTTTCCAGCTGCACTCCAGGAAGTGTCAGACCTTCTGTGCCTGCTTTCTGTGGTTTTACATCAGCTGCACACTGAATCTGACCAACCTCATTAACTGCAGATATGATATAGAATCACAAGGCTCACAGGTGATTTTCAGCTGCATAGAACTGTAAAAGTTGGGGCAAAGGCATTCAAAAGCTTTATTATATGCAAATCTTCAAATTCATGAGGCAGCTCTGGATAGGGAGGTATGAGAAGACACCGGCTGTGCTGTAGTAGCAGAAGAGCTGGGCAGGAAGGGGAGCTGATAGTAACTTCAGCTGACCTGGATGGATTTGGAAGAGGATATATGTCTACAGCTTCAGCCAAGGGTTTTAAACATGAGATTAAGTTCCCATTCCTTTATGCTGTGCTTCCATCAAGGAAAGATGGGTTACCTCAGTATTTCCACAGTTGTGAACTAGTGATCTTTGCCATAATGGCTAAATAGTCACATTTTTGTTCCAGAGCAGTCTGTCTAACATTTATAGGTCACCCATTAAAGTGACTCCTTTGGTGAGTTTTTTAGATAGCAATTATAATTGAGGATCAAATATTTTTGGTGGCAAGATATAATTTCTGTGATTGTCACTCAGTCAATGTTTCAGATTTTGGAGACAGAGAAATGAAACACTACATGAACTTCTTAACAATCTCCAAAATGTGGATAATATATTTAGACAAGAGCAATGTTACAGCCATGAAAAAGATCTATTAAGCTGTCTGAAAAGAGAAGAAATTATAGAAACAAAAGAAAAAGAACCAAAAACTTCATGAGACTCTTTTCAATCCATTCAGAAATGTCCCCAGCTCTTTTCATACACAGTATGAAGCCCAGTTGTGGACCAGTCATACTGACAGTGTAGATGTAACTCTTACACTACATTTTAATAGTGGCAAAGTGACTATTAGCAGCTATGATCCATACATATTCTCGTAGAAAGGGAAGAAGGACAAAATAAAAATAACACCCTCATTTGAAGAGGAGCATTTGTGCTCACACTGGAGATGGAAAGCTGGACATATCAGAGACTATCGTGCATGATCAGACCTTGTGTGTTCATAGGGAGGTGACTCCTTTGCTGAAGCATTCTCCCAATTAAGAAGAAGCTGCTGGGTGACAGAAATCATGGGTTAAGATGCCAGAGTGAAGGGGTCAGTTTACAAACTTGGCCTGTTAAAATGTGAGCACTCCCTGTAGCATATTTAAAAGTCTTCATAGTCTTAACATGTTCCAGTCTTGCTGGTGAAGTTCATGTACTAGCTAGAAAGAAAAGTGCTTTGATGGAGAGTTGAGTCAGGAAAAAACCCATCAGGGATTGCTGATTTACTGTTACTATGCAGGAGGCAGACTTTGGCAGACCACAAACAGCAGAGGGAACACTGGTTTATAAAGTATCTAAATGTACAATTGCTTCACAGCTTGGCCATTCTGTCAAACATTGGTAGGGAAACTACATATTCATTTTTCTCAGCCTGAAAGTCAGAGCAACTTTCTGATACTAGGTTGTTTGTATTAAGTTTGATAAACACCTGGAGCCAAAAGGAATTACTTTCCATGCTGAAATCTCAACCAAAAAGTCAGACAGACATTTTATTAATGATAACTCAGGGTAAAAGAGTCCTCATATAGTCTTTTTTTACATCACATTATGCTGTGATCAATTGTGCATGGGATTCAGGCAAAGATGAATTGATGACTTTAATAGAGAGTGGACTGTGATTTGGAGGTAAAACAAGTCTTCTTTCCATTAATAATTTACAGGGATAAAAGTTATGCTGACTCCACTAGGAATTTGCCCCATGTAGCATCATTTAAAATATTCTGAGTCTTGAGCCCTGGATGTTTGGAAGCAATGAGTTCATAGGGGAAAATTCAGCTGTTCACTTTGCTTTCCTGAATTTTGCTTTATTTCTATGATTTAATGAGTATCTGTTACCTCTACCCCTCTTTAATGTTTCAGTTTTCCAAGATGATTATGTCTTTTAGAATGTGTATAGGGGTTACCTACCACCTGAAACACACAGATATTATTTTTATGCTGACGGGAGCACCCTCTGATCTTCAATATCTCTAAACATGAAATGACCTATAGTAACCCACTAATATATGAATGTATTTACTTCTCAGTCAGCTGTGAGTGTCATATGCTAAGTGCAGCATACAAATACATTAGGTGAATCTGCAACATTTTTTGGAAGCATCTGGGTACATAATCTGTTAGTAGCCTTGTTCCTACCCATTCTGTGGCGTGAAATAGGCAGAAGTTTTCTAAGTGTTTCAGAGCTCTGGTTAAAAAAAAAAAAAAAAAAAAAGAGTTGGCCTTATCTTTATAAGAGCTGTTTTCAGCCATTAAACAGGCAACCACAGGGAAGAGGGTCTGGCTGAGTCCCTGCTGCAAAGGAATAGAGGTTCAGTAACCAATCCTCAGCTCAAAGCTTAGTGCCACAAATTGGGTTATGTCCACCCAATGCAGGGCTAGCACTGCTAGATGTTATTTGCAGTTGCAAGGGCAAATGGAAACCTTTGGAAATGGCAGCCAAACAGTGGGAATGATAAAGTCTCCAGGAACTGAAATCATTTGCTTGTCCCCTCGCTGAGCAGCAGGGACTATGTTTGTGACTCCTGAGAGTTGTATTGCCTTAGAAGAGGTGTGAAGAGAAATAGGTAAGCTGCTGCAAACCAAACTTCAGAAAAGAGTACAAAAAGTGTGTTCTTGTAGAGATGCCAGCCTGCCAGGAAATCCCTGTGTAATATTTCTTCGCACTACTCTATTCCAGAGATATTTATCCCACATAATCCACCCAAAGAGAAATAAATATGAATGTAACTACTTGTTTTATCACACCAGGAGCTCAGAAACACTCCTGGTACTTGCTTATGCCTCTCACTTCTCCCTGTTCAGCAGCAGAACTTTACCTTCTAACCAAAAGTACCTTTGTGGGGACACTGAGCACTATCTTCGGCCCCTTCATTTCAACATTCTAGTTTGGAATTGTGCTTTGTGCTTCAAAGAAGACTAGTTTGCTAACACACTTGGGTGTTTTTCTATTTTTGGACTGCAACAAAAAGTATTTAATTTGGGACTTTTTTGCTTACACCAACACAGAACTGTGAAGTTGTCCTTTTGTTGTTGTTGATCTTCTACATCAGTGGAAGGAATTAAGCAAACACACTTTATTTGTCAATCTGGCAAATGGAAAGAAAGAGAAAAAAACCAAACCCGACATCACAGGATGATAAGAAAATTACTTCTATTTTTAGCCTGGTACATTTTCAGACATGTAAACACCTCCGTTAATCACAGATCCTGCGGCAGAGCTCTAGGGATTATTGAATTGCTTGGAAAGCTGGCAGCCCTGTATGGCATACCAGTGAAGGACTTGACAAGGCTAATTGTGTCGCAAGTTGTTTTCAGCATCAGTGGGAAATGAGGGCTGTGTCCTGGATGTACTGTACAAACCAAGTAGTGATGACGGAGGAAAGGGAGGTGGGAAGAGCCGGGTGCTGAATAAAGGTAACAGGATCCACAAGCATATGACATTTCACTCATATGTTTGGCCTCTGGAATTTGAAAAGCAGTTGTGTGCTTAATAGGAGTGACGTACTATGATAGTGCCTGCGTTTCCCTTGGAAATTTTAAATGGTTGTTAGCTCTGGAGTATGTCTTTCTGTCTCTTTTCCCTGCAACAGTAGGAATGCAAAATGCATTATTAATGACATTTTCCCTCTAGACATAGGATTTTCAGATCCTGAGAATTTTGGTTTTTTTTCCCCTCTGTACACTTATGAAGCCTAAAAATTATGTCCACAAAGTTTCAAACTCTAGTAATAACATTTCAGGATTATCCTCTCTTGCAGATTACCAGTAGAAGCAAACAATTTGCAAATACCTTTTGGCTTGTCTTTTTTGCCTTCAGTTATGGGTTTCCATTTTATCTATTGCGTGAGTGACTTCTCTGTTGTCCTATGAAGTGTTTTTTAAAGAGTACTTAATTCAAAACCTGTGTGAGCAGGTGAAACTTCTATGCTGTTTGCACCTATTTATCTCATATTTAAATTTGGTTCTGTTCATCAAATTCAGTATATTTAACTACACTATTTTTCCAGCATTTGGAATGCATTCAAACATCGTTTGACTTTGGGTTCTAGTGGGAGTAGGCAGGTAACCTTTCATGGCTTAAAACTCCAGGAAAACTAGCTTGCTTTCTGCAGAAACAAACATGTCATAAAAACACCTCATTGAAACAGATTTAACAACATTTCCTCTTTTTATGAGCACTGCAGCAGATTTGTGCTAGGTCTGGCTTTGGTGCCTTCTTGGTTTTCTCTGTCATATGCTGCTAAACATAAAATGAACTGCAGAAAGTGACCTGTTTCTCCTCTCCTAGGGCATATCTGCCAGTCTTACAGTGGCAATGCAATCTAAGATTGTGATCATACTGGAATGTGCAAGCTCTTGAGAAATGGTGTTATGAACCTTCTCACTGAGGATTTAGTAACAGGGCATTTTGGGGAACACAATTTCAGAGAGAGATTGTTGGCATCATGGGGTTTAGGAATATTCTGTCTAGCAGAATAATAAAAGAGAAGCCAGATGAAAGGGTGAAAGGATGTGAGACGAGGTAAGAAGGAATGGAGGCTTGGGGAAAATATCCAAGAAATGAGAGAAGGTCTGGAAGAATATCAGGGATGTGATGGAAAGAGATTGTGAGGAGAAGTGTTTCCAGAAGGGAGAAGCCTGGCAGAGAAGTATGAAGTGGTATTAAAGGGAATGATTCATGTTCTGGCCTGGGGGCAGGAGCAGGCTGAGGCTTGCAAGGCAAGCACACTCTTTCTAGGGCTATGGACCAGAAAAGAAAAGGAT
>WEIV01021695.1:353831-385979 GCA_013390005.1 Calyptomena viridis | reverse complement strand
AGCAATCACAGAACTGTGCACTGAATAGTTACTGGACTAACAGCCAACTCAATGTTGAATTACATCCAGTTTCACTGTATGATTTTAGCATCTAAATTAAATGACCACAAATATTTGCAGCAAAAAAGAAAAAAATTATCAGGCAACCTCAGGTTAGAGGCATTATCCTCTAAATACACTGTAAATTGTGGTGGGGTTTCTTTAGATTTTAAATTTTATTTTAAATTTTTTTAAAGACAGGTTGAGCTCCCATGTCATATAGCTAGCTAAAAAAAAATTTAAGATATTATTATCAGCATTCCTTAAAAAATACATCTGATAACAGAGAGCCACCACTGACAATGCCTTTACTACTTCTTTCACAAATGCCTTCTTTTTTTCTTCTCCCAGCCTGGTGATAAACTACTGCCTTCCTGGCAAAGCATCTGAGCCATGAGGTATTAGGCTGACTGATTCAAAAATCACATTTCTATACATTTACATTGAGAGCACTGATCATTTTTCTACTTTATCATGGTAAGGGGGCATTAGTGAAAGTCACTTCACTGTTACAAACGTATCATCATCTTAAAATGTCCTTAAAGTGGTAACACACTGAAGAAGAAACAAAATTAGTGCACCTTTGCTTGTCATACTGTGGAAACATAATACAAAAAGGACCAGTAATTCTTACTGGGCTCTCTATTGGGCTTCTGCAAGGGAAGAAAAATCAGTTGTTGGCCCAATACTGCCAAAAGCTGAGTGCCCTCCACTGTCAAATCAATAAGCATTTGAGCATGCTCTTCACCTTTCAGGAATGGCCCCTCTTCATTACAAAACTGTTTAACAGCAAAGGTAATGTGACATCTCTTATGCAACATATATTTTACACAAAGAAATACATACACACATACAAACAAAAAGTGTTTTTTTGGTTTTTTGTTTTTGTTTTTTTTACCTAAATGCAAACTGGATGAGGATCCATGTGATGAAAGTGATGGCGGTGGCGTAAGTGAATGTCCTGGCGTTTGGCTTGGCAGAGGCATGCCTATTGGACTTGGAGAGGAGGAAAATCCCAGACTATTGTAAAATGGCTGCCCTATGGGTGCTAGGCTGCTACTAGATCTTTTGTACAAGTCAGAGCTAGTAGATAGAGAATCTCTCCTTGTGGCACTACTACTTGCAGAACTGCCAACTGAAGAAGAAATAAAAAGACCCTAATTACACAGTGTCAACTGAATAAAACCTATCCCCAACTACAGCTGGGCAACAACAGATGCGATCACAATAATTACAGCAATCGTTATGACAAAGACAATTACTGTGATAACCACACATGCTTTTAAGTAAATCTAACTGGGTATAAACATACCACTGGCAAGTAATTTCACCAACGTCCATGTCTTTCAACATTTCATACTGAACTTCTCACAGTAATATTGCAGTACTCTGTTTTAACCGCCTGGCTTCAGGCTTTGGGACACATATGGAATTTGTAAGATCAGATTACACTGTCACTTTATAGAATAAACGATTCTAAAAATATTTCCACTAAAATCTTTGATAAAACTTTTTCCACCATAAATTGTCAGACAGTGATAATGCTCATTTCAGAAAAAAGTCTAGAGGTGATTAGTTGTTGTTTAAGGTTCATAAAATAATCTATGTTGCTGTTCAGCTGTTTCTGAACTTCCTCTTGTTTGTGAATCCCTCACCTGTAGGAAAAAAATGACTACTTGAAATTCCCTATGAGAATTACGGCTCTCAAGGAAGTGTTTTGAAAAGATATTACAAAGAGAGAATAGGCTAAGAAGAAGATGAGAAGCAGAGCAAAGATAGGAAAATTAAGGTGAGAAGTTAAAAATGTGATTTTACTGCTATCACTATTTCTGAAAGTCAAATTAGACTAGAGGCTTTGGATAACAGTGTATTAGTGAAGGACTGGTTATCCTGCACAGCATCATTCAGCAGAGCGATGAATAGTCTAGGACAAATTAGGAGAACAATAAAAAGTTTTTAGAAATGTTAAATTCTAGTATCTGCTGCATACTAGTGAAATATTAAACTAGAGTGCCTATTTTAAACACTGGAACATTGAACAAATGAACTCATTGAACAAATGAACTCCAAGATTATGGATATTTTAATAACTTATGTTTCTTAAGCTGAATTTGGAAAATCGATTTCTACTTCAACTTAAAAAGGAAAGGTCAGAATTTATACTTCCATAATCTTTACCTTTCTCAAATACTTTTCTACTAGAGCTGGCAGCATGGCCCAATATAAAGGTCGCCTGATACTTCTCATTTTAAGAAACTAATTTGTTTTCTAATAACATTAGCAACCTGGCTAACATTTTTCATGGCAGGTACTTGCTTGGACAAAATTTCTCAAAGAACCTCTGTCCAAACATTGCCATTTCAGAACTATTATCAAGGAAAGGAGCTTTATCCTCAGCAAAATAATCCAGCTACCTATTTGAGAAGTTAATACTTGCACGTACTCAAACCAAATATGCCAGCAACAGGAGACCTTTATTTTCACACTCTTTGACTGAACTAAAAGTCTTGGCAAAATCATAGTTCATCCAAGTTCAGCACAGATCTGCTACAGACTCATAGCTGAAAACTTGAACTCCTGACCATACACAGCACTTCTTAGATGGTTTTCCCTGTAATTGAACTTCTAGGCTTCTGTGTGCCATGTCAAAAACAGAGTCTAAAACTGCTGGCCAAGAATCCACCTTGTGTTGGGAAGGCCCATCAGGCCATAGGGAAAGGACATTTTCTATTTCAAGTGCAGAGGAGACAAAAGCCAAACACAGGAAATAGACTAGGGAGAGGGGAAAGAAAAACGGAAACCAGAAGCAGGAGGAGAGAAAGGTCAGACAAAGGAGCCAACAAGGAGATTGCAAGAAAAACCAGCAAGCACTTTCAGTGGGACTGAGGATGAGAAGAAAGCAGATCTGAAGAAAAGTTAGGCTGTAAAAGGTATAAGTGACTGTGGGGCAAAAAGACTGGAATAAAAAGCTGATGATGGGAACATCACACAGTACGAGTCAAAACAGAAACATATTTAGGAGGAGGAGGGGAAGCAGGAGATAAATGTTGCCTGAAAACTGGGAAGGAAGACATACTAGAGGAGAAGCCAGAAGGAAAAGACACTGGACTAACTAGGCAAGGAGATTAAGAAACCAGAAGAGCAAATTAAGGCAACAGTTGAAAGAAATCTCAAGCTTTGAGACCAGCTCTACAGGTTCTGGCTCAGTAAACAATGTAAATACAATGCTACATGATGGATTGTTATTTTTCGATTTTTCAGGGTTTCTTACTCAGCTAAATTACTTAAGCTTAACAAGTTACCAAATGCAGCTGACTGCATTTTCACACACAAGTAAAGCTCACAAAACCCAGAAGATAATTTGCATTAGCTTACTCCTCTTTGCCCCGTCTAAGCTAATGCAATTACTTCACAGTTGTTGCAAGGCAGAAGGCATCTGGAAAGCTGCCATAGTTGATCTAATTGTTGGCTACCTGTTAAGCTGTAGTAACTTATCATTATGTACCTCAACCTTTAAAATTGAGTATGAATAACTTTCTTATGAAAGAACAGAGACTGTAAGTACATACAGCCATTTATACGGTATGTTTGCTGCTTCCAGTTGTTACTTTGTTCAGTCATTCAAGCTAGAACATGCTCACCTTTGCATTTTTTTGCAGAGCTATTTTTTTTCTCTCTGCAAAAACTGAAAATGTAAGGGCAAGATGTGTACTGCTACCTATCAGTCTTCATGGCTGTATTTTAACTGAAATTCAACCTTTTCAACTCATTGAGGGGAGTTACAAAGAAGCTGAAACCTTGGCAGATAAAAAAATTAAACTTGCTTTCAATTTGCCTCAACATGCATTAATATAATTTGTGTAAGTGCTCGTCTTGTAATTCAATTCATATACACATACAGCTCAGGAGCTCTCTAAAAAAATTATCAGAAAGCATTTTTAAGTGGCTATTGGGCGAATACAATTTAAACTTGGCAGAAGGGCACTTTTGATATACTTTTATTCTAATAATACTAATAAAAATATTTCAGGTTTAGATAGCACCTTTCATCAGCACTGCTCAAACTGCAAAAGCATAGTATTCTTGCTTCCCTGTGGAAACTGCCATGCTAATTAAATCACCTTGGATACTGCTGCAAGATTTCAGCATGTGCTCTCTATGTTCAGGGCTTTGGACAAAGTTCTGGAACTTACCTTTGCTACAAGAAAAAGGCTTAATCTCCTGTGCCAGAAAGAACTATTGTTCTTAAACAAAACTAAAATTTGTGTTCTATGGAGGTCCTTGTGATAATGCTGCATAAAAGCTTTTACGACTTAAATCTATTTTATCATTAAATATGCAGATGTCATCACTATCTACCACTGTAATGAAACTAGAGTGAAACACAGCTGCTAAGGATTCACTGAAATCCTACAAGTAGCTCAGGACAAGTTATATTACAGAATACAGCACTTGGACAGCACAATTACTTTGTAAATAAGATTTACCTGCTGTGGCATTAAGGGAAATTAAAAAACCCTACATGACTGAGTAGCCTCAACTTTTTTTTTTTTTTTTTTTGTTANNTTTTTTTTTTTTTGGTAATTAAAGATGAATATTTTGAGTCTCCGTTTTAAAATCAAATACTAGAGGGGATTGGTGTCAAAACCTGATTCTGGTTTTCCCAGAATTAGTTTTGTTAAAGTAATTAATTTTTCCACTTATTTTATGAAAAATGACAGTGAGAAAAACTGTTTTGGTTTGCATTATATTTGATGTCACTAGTCACACTTAGTTACCAAATAACAAATATCATGTCTTAACACTGAAGGGCATGTTTTTCCTTGTTTTTCTTCACTTTTAATATTTCTCTCAATACTTATTTTTTTTTAAAATTACTTTCCTTAGGGCATGTAATTTTGAAAAGAATACTGTTAGAGTACATACATTTCCCCCAATTTCTACCCATCTGCAAGACACTAACGATTATAAACATGCTCCACTGATTCATTACAATAATAATAGTAATAAGCAATTCAGTGCTGTAAACTTAGCGATTAAATAATATTTCCTTTGGCTACTAAGGATCTTTCTCTTGCCTTACTAATACTGAATCTGAAATACAGGAAAACCTACCTTGCATGTTTAAAAACTGTGTGAATACAAAATTTCTGCTATAGAGCAGACACATGATAGAAAAAATTATTTTTTCTTTAAAATATGAACAGGTTGATAATATTTAAGAGCATCTGTTGAAATAATTTAAGGCCCCAAAGTGCATAGAACTATTTTGGTTTAACTGTATCTAAGATTAAACTTACTAGACTTAACAATGATTATTCTTGGGTATTAAGTATTTTTATTTTATAAATTCTATAAAAATGTTACGGAAACAAAAATTCACATATTAGATCAAATGCAGGAAATCATATGCTATTTGTTTGAAAAAAATTAGGAATTTTCATGACATGAAAATTATAACAAAAGAATGCATATCTCAAATATCATCAATTGTTATTTTAAGAATGAATGAAAACATCCTTGAAATTAAAAGCAGCTTACTAAAAAACAGTAATGAAGTTCTGGGCCAGAGTACAGTGATCAATATGGAAAAAGTATTTTGGAGATACCTATGATTACAGGATATTGTTGAAAAATGCATCTTGTATACAGAGCCCAAGTGAATTTAAAACCCCCTTTTTATTCCTCTGTAATTTGTTTTCAACTTGAATAACTTATTTTTGCATTCTTTGTAGATAACTATGTGTAAATATGATGCCTGATACAGACACATTTTTTTGCTTAACACAAAATTCTCACAGAATGTCCTCACTATATTAACAACCTACCTGATGAGCCAAATCCACCAAGTGCAGAGCCGATAGCTGCTCCTAAAGAGCTGCTACTTCCAAAGCCAAGAGATGTGCTTCCTGGTTGGCCAGGACCATGTGAAAAAAGGGAACTGCTCTGGGAGTTATTGGTCAAAGAGTTACTGCCATAAAATGAATTGGATTGTAGGCTACTATTTGTTTGCTGTTGCTGTTGTTGTGGCTGGGCACCAAGTGGCCGAAATAGACCGTTCGTGGCTCCCGCGAGATTGTTTGCTGTTCCTCCAGCTGAAGCAGCTGCAGCTGTAAAACACACGTTTTCAATCACAATTACTCTCTCAGACATTTCTGACTGAAAATGGACTATTCAGACCTAAATCATATTTTCTTGAAGCCGTCTTAAACAAGCAGAAATTCACATATTAAAGGACTAAAAGAGACTTCATAGTATTACACAATCTTAATTATCCAAGGAGAAAAAATGAAGACAGCATATGTTGGAGGCTAATAAAGGCTGTAGAACGTAATTGAGGGAATTTTCAGTGTACACATGTAAGACATTACTGTTTACTGAACTTTTTATATCCAAAGTTGCAATAGCAGAATTGCAGCTAAGAGTCATTCAAAGACATCTCCAGCTACTAATGTCAGAAGCGAGTTCTTCATAGAGAAAGAAGCTTATAGATTAACTTAAAATCTAATTTTTTGAACAGATTAACTTAATTAATCCAGGGTTGGTATTTTGGATTTTAATTTAACAAATGCAATAAATGGTTCAGTAAGTAGTATTAGATCTTAGAACTGATTAAAAAAACCCCCAAACAACTAGAAAATTTTGATATAACTAATTCTCCTCTTCTGCTGTCCATTCTATACATATTCTTTTTCCCTGCCACACTTTTCAGGAGAAAATACTTCCAGAAGAAAAGCATAGCAAGGCTCCAGAGCATTCCATCTTCTGCCAGGCCGAAGCAATGAAATGATGCTCCTTAGAAGACACCATTTAGGGGATTGATGAGAAGTGCATGTTATATGCATGGGGAGAGGAAGGAGAAAATGTTCCTATCTGACAAGTAACAACATTTGCAGAAACATGTCTTTATGAGGAGAGGACTGTAAATTCGAATTAAAAGTGAAAAACCACATCTCTGAGAAACTGCAGTCTCAGAGAACACGAGACAGAATAAGAACGAAAGCATGCACGGTATATCCTGCACAACTAGAAAACTTCACAGATGCACAGAAAACACCAGTAATATCAAATACTTATCAATGTTACTGTTAAGATCCAGTACAAAGTGAAAGGAACCTCCATGTAGGATCAAATACTTACCTGCCTGTGCTGCTGCAGAACTGATTAGAACAGGAGTCGAGGCCACCAATCTGACTGGTGCACCCAGGCCAGTTCTCGCTCCAGGGCCTACTACTAAGGCACCAGTCTGATCATAATAGGCAGTGGGAGCCAGTACTTGATAGCCTACACAACACAGAAGACAAGGATTAGGAGCACAGAGAGTCTTGTACAGGCAGCATGTCTTCTCTCCTTGAAATATTCTAACCACAAACTACACGGGGAAAACCAGCATTTCTTCCGCATTGCTTTTGAACAACAACTAGACATCAAAAGAAAAATGAATAGTGTAGTACTGTAAAACTGTGACAGAACTGGATTTAGAAATGCTCCATGTAATTTTTTACAACTGTAATAACAGCTAAATTTAGTACTTTAAAGCTGAATTTACTGTCAAGGTTTAAGTTTCTAACAGTATAGTGAGAAGTTACAGCATGACAGAACTGAACATATTTGGATCATTATGAAATCAACTTCTTTCAGCAATTTAAAGTACTCTACATTTCACTTGTACTTCTTTGTACATAGAAAGGCTACTGAAGTCTATACAATTAAAGGGCTGAACTAAATGCCAATTTGGCAGTTCCATATACTACTTAGCCACATTTAAAAGTCCATCTGGAAAAACACATTAGCAAAGGAACGCTGTATGTGCAGGACAACCTTGGACCAGTCAGTTTCATAAGAATAAAATGCTGTAATCCAAGTATAACGCTTCATTCAGTTGACAGTTAAGAGTTGGAACTGGAGGAAAAAAAGAGGAGGAGTTGAAAAAGGAGAAAAGCAAGCAGTAGGAAGGAAAACAGGACACATATGAATGAAGGAAAGCAAGAGAGACAAAAAAAGCAAAACAAAAAAACCTTTATTTTGGACAAGAGCAATAGAATTAATTTTAAAGCTCTTGACACTTTATAGTGAAGAAGCTCTGGACACTTTATAGTGAAGTAGATGAATTGGAATAAGAATTCCTAAAAAACTGAAGACAAGCCAGGATAATCTAGAAAAGGGTGCTGATAATTAAAACATAACAATTTCTAATTGTTAGGTTGACTGTTCTTATATAAAGCAATAAAACAAAATCCAATGGAATTTCAATATTCCTGCCATGTTCAAATATATACTAATGCTATTAAGAAAAAAGCCACGATTGCAAAAATCACGTATCTATTCTCATACAGGTAAGAACAAAGGTTTTGCATATTATTATAAGTTAATTCATGTCAGTCACCATGTATGTTCAGATCTAGGTTTAGCAAAGTTCTCTCTGAAATACATATGGACCTGAACATAAAGACCTGGGTCTCCAATTTCAGGTAAGTACCACAATCACCAGCCTTCCAAGTTGTATTTTCTCCTCCTCAGTTTCTAAAACATCTCTGTAATCTCTTCTGCCTGGACACTTTGCTTCAAAAAAAGAGCTGTAAACATCATCTGTCCACTGGCCTGGTGCTCTGCAGGGAAGCTGGAGACACTGGTCTGAATTCTCTCATACTAAGAAAATGTGAAGATACGAAGGAGTTCCTCAGGACAGGAGCAATGAAAATCCAGATCTTAAGTTCAATTCATGGTTCTGGAGGTGAATGCACTATATTGGTTACGAAAAGTTGTCATTACTGTACTATTACAAACCCACTTGTCCTCACTGCTCACTATTTGTTTTGCCTTCCATCTATCTACCTTCTCTTTCCCACCAACAGCACAGGAAGACAGTTGCCCTTCACTAAGTTTGTCTGAAAGCTTGTCTAGTTAAGAACAACCAAAACAGGTTCTTACAATTGAATTCCTTAGGAATGCTATGGCTGCCACTGCCTCTTCCACCTACAAAAATGTGCTGTGCTGCTCTACTACCCTCACCACTAAGAAAGGTTGCTACATGGCCAAGATAGGGAAACGTGAGTGACTGCTGTCTGTTTTACTGTTGTTCTGTAGAGAACATANACCTGGGTCTCCAATTTCAGGTAAATACCACAATCACCAGATTGGTGACATAGTAGGAAAGCTTTTTATAATAACACGTGTTCCTGCACACATTAGCAACATTTAATTACTAGTGCCTACGTCATTTCTACTTTTACTCACAGCACCTTTAATCAATAACACCATCTTGGTCCTGCCATTTTGTTAATGCTGTGTTGTATAAAACCACTTTTTCAGAACTCAGAACTGGCTGATACCTACCAATATTTACTCTGTCCACCTACCCTCTTCAAATGGACAAACCCATGAATAATGCTGTAACTGTATAAAAAAGCACTGATCATATGTTGCCACTCTTGTGCTCATCTGAAACTAACATACAGCATTTCATATGGCTTCAGGGCCATGATGTAAACAAGCCTATTTTCCAATGCAAAATGCCTGGGGGGCCAGGGACAGGGGAGATATGCAACCCTGTGTAGGTTAAATTGTATTTACTGGGATTAATACTAATGCAGTTTAATATATTAATATTAGGCTTTCTAAAATAATTGACCCTTATGACTGCTAAATTAAAAAATGGGTCCAACTTGCCCTTGCTCTTTACATTACAAGATGCCAGATTCCTCTTGATACTTCCTTGTCACTATCTTAACCCGTGATGCACTCAATCCACCCATAGACAGGGCATTTAAAATTAGTAATGATAGACTAGGTCAACAGGATCAAAATACTGTCCATACAGAACGTTCGAGCTATGCATGAGAACTGATGAATGCATCTATGTTCCCAATCTCTGAAATTAATGCATTCTCATCTGAAATAGTCCTCAGCTTTCTACTTAAATCTACTACAACAAAGTAGGACAACCAATGTATTACAATTTGTGAAATTGTTAAAACCTTGTTAAGTGCATCTGCACCTTTGAAGTATATAAACATTGAAGGTATAAACATTATTTGCTTTGATGCCAAAAATACAATTTTTGAGAGACCATCTCAGATCAGGTTAAATAGCTGGAGAACTGATCTCAGAGCAAAACTTAGATCTTCTGCTTTCCCTTCCTTCACACTATTCTACAAACTCTGTGGTGTCTCATCCCAGAAAGGTGAGCATAAAGCTCAAAACTTCCCCAGCCTTATCAAAGATACGGTGGTGACTTGGCAGATCTCTGATTCCTTCTCTCTTCCTGTTTAAGTTTTTATTACCCCTCCATCACATCATCTCTCCCTGTGGCTGCGCAATTTCCTCTCCAAATTAACAATTATCAAAGATCACTTCAGTGCTTTCATTTTCAATTTTACTATGGTCTTCCAGTGCAATCAGAAAACTAAAACATATTCTGTTTCCTAATCTTTTATTTTAGAGTTCTATTGCTCTATCTACACTTACTGTCTCCAAATCAGCAGAGAATATGAAAGCAAACATTCCATTTTTTCAATGCAGTGTTTTGCTGAAATGATTTCTAAATGTCTCCAAAAACCAAACTCTGAAAAAATGTCTAGATTTTTATCACACAAACCTTGAATTTACTTAAAGAACAAGAGAATGAGGGGAAATCTGTTCTCTTGGCTTGTGCAGCCCATCCTTAGTGTTGTTCTTATCCATCCAGTAATGCAACTTCCCTCAGTGATGATGACATTCAAATGTATGTCAGTTTGTCACTTCTCCCTACACAATTTAACAGATGTGACACTTCTTACTGCCAACTCAATTATCTGCCCCTTTTAACAACACCATCCTGATGCCCCTCTCCTACCTCTCTCCCCAAAACCTGAACCCTTACGTTTTGCTTATTCTGATGAAAATATGCACAGCCTTATTTCTGCATGAGTCCTCTCACTAATCAAATTCCAGTAAATTATTTATACTTTCTGTAACTACTGTAACTTTGCCTGTAGAGTAACTCCCTATTATATGTGCCATAATGAAGTTTGACTTCTATTTCTTACTACTTGCAGGCACAGAATGTACAACCCACTGCAATGTCACACTTCATACTCCTTTATGAATGCAATGCCAATAGATAGAAATTGTTGGTTTTAATGTTTTACACTTTTTTTTTCCCAGACAACTCACTTTACATGCCCACCTGCAAGCCAGATGCACCATTACAGCTTCACTGTCAATGGAGCTTCTGGAGGGATTTGGCAGACCTGCTGCTGGACACCAATTTTTGGGCAAGCTGAGCAGCTCTGCAGCCTATGAAAAACATCTACACAAGGCAGATCTCCACTGAGCACAACGGCTTAGACAACTGAGGTCACAAGCAGATTCCTGAATTTAGATGCTTAAGCAAAGTCAAGACGTTTTCTGTGATGAGGACTGGTTTTATTTGTAAAAAGAACATATACTCATCATACTGCAAAATTGGGAACGCCCTCTGACACTGTCTTACATATTTATTCAATCAGAAATGCTGTTTTTTAAGAATCCTTGTTACTGAAAGGCTTGCTAAATTAGGACTGGAAGAATTTAAAAAGTAATTCCACAATTCCAATGCAAAATGTACTTCACATTTAATGGGTTTAAAAAAGAACATGAAGTTTTACCCTGTATCAGCCTTGCAGTACCCAAAGGGGCCTACAGGAGAGCTGGAGAGGGACTTTTTAAAAGGGCATGAAGTGGGAATGGCTTTCAACTGAAACAGAGCAGGTTTAGCCTGGATATTAAGAAAAAATTCTTTACTGTGAATGTGGTGAGGCACTGGAACGGGTTGCTCAGAGAGGCTGTGGATGCCCCATCCCAGGAGGTGTTCAAGATCAGGCTGGATGGGGCTCTGAGTAACCTTGTCTAGTGGAATGTTCTCTGTCCACGACAAAGGGTTGGAAGAAGATGATTTGTAAGGTCCCTTCCAACCCAAAACATTCTATGATTTTCTGAAAAGAGACTTAACAACAATATTATGTGAAAAGTAACCTGGATTTCAGACACTGTGCCTCTGCACATAGAATGAGATATAGGCCTTAAGCAATACAAGAATACACCTCCCTAAATAATTAATAAAGAAATACTTGAAATCTCAAATTTGGAAAAAAACAATCACATAGCTGGGATAACATTAACTTCATCCAACAAGAAGTGGCAAGGAGAAAGTAGGCCAAGCAATTTAAGTACAACAGCATGGAGAAGTTGAACAATATACTGTCATTTATTAGTTTACAGTGAAGCTGAACTCCAAATATTCTCTCTGTAAAGAATATTTAAAAGCTTGAAATTCAATTTGGACCTTCAGTTTCTCGTAAAACATCTCAGTCCATTGAAATAAGAATTCCATGCATTTTCCTCTTGTTTATTACATTATATGTGTTGTTCAGTGGTTGCTACCCAGGATTCACTAAATCACATTTTGGTATCCAGATGTTACTTGGTCATCTTGATTCAATTTTATTGTAAGGGAATAGAAAAAGGCATCTCTGGAGCAAAACTCACTTTATCCTATATCAGGTAACTAAAACAGAGGCAGACAAAGCAAGACTAAAAGTTCCTACTTCTCTTCCCTATCTTGCTCAAATACAGACATCTAAACCAGTATCAGGATTCCCATATAAAATGGCTTGTACTCATTTCATCATCCTATACCCTTCTCCTTCACCAAAAAGACGAATCGCCAGCACTCCCCATGACTCACTACGAACTCATGATGATTGAAAAAATAAATGTCTTTGCTCATATTTTGAGCTCTGTTCCATGTAAGATTGTGGCTGGTAAGGCTGCAAGTCAGTTGCACACAAGTCCTATTATAGAACAGTCTGAAATGTATTCACAAGAATAAAGTTCTTCTCCAGTCACCAGGTATGCAGCAACAGATAGGACAAAGAAGCAACCTACAATGAAAACTGAATAAAAAGGTTCCTGTCCTGACAGAAAACCTCCTGCAGTCCATGGAGGAAAAAGAAGTCTTCAAGTACCTTCCTCAGACGACAGGCTCTTGCACTACTGAGTTTATGCATTTGAACACTCACTACTACTTTCAATCATCTGCCTGGAGGAAGAAGCCTTTTTATGGGTTTTAAGAATGACACTTGAATTAAGACAGATGCTCCATGTCCCAGGTGAGAGCTAATAAGTAACCATAAACAAACACACATCACCCCACCCCCCTCAAAAAAACCTCAACAAACATACAGCTAAACCTTTGAGGCTTCTGCAAAGATGCTTGTAACATCTCTGACATGTCTCACCATGTGCAGGCCTTATCCACTGCTTTGGTGATGTGCAGAGATACCACCTTGGCAGGTGTTGGGACAGCACTTTGCAGATTCCTCATTTTAGGAGAAAGAGAAAGATGCTAAAAGCTGAAGATACTGCTGCACAAGGACAGAAATGGCATTTGTAAAACAAAATATACAAGAAAAACACAATAGCCAGTTGGTTCTGCAGCTAGAGGTCTAAAATGTGATCATGTGAGGCAAAGTGCACAGTGCAGCCCCAGAGCATGCAGCAAACAACTGACTCCTCCAGGCTGTGGGGCATTTCACAGTGGTGCAGACTAAGGAGAGAACCTGGCAAAGGAGACAACAGGTCAAGGAATGCAGCTACCAACATTGTCTAACTCTCCTCTGTAAAAATTTTAGCTTCCACATTAAAGAGAACGACCAAGTACACTAAAATTGTTCTTGCTCAGGTAACTATACCAAACACTTAGAAGTGATGCTGAACTTCAAGCTAACCATCCTCTGCCACATGAACCATTCCTTGGTAAGTCAGAAGCCATGCACACTAAAAGATGAGGGTGCAGGCTTTGGAGGCCTTCCATTTCAATCATTTTTTAATCTTCAGAGATGATTAAGCAGTCATTTTCTTTTAAATGTCCTAACTTTGGATTCTGAATTTTAGATATTACTATGCCACAAATAAAAAGTTACATCAGAAAAACAATTTAGCATTTCCTGCTCCAGAGGAACCAGAGAACACATGACCTTTGAAGACAGCATGTAGTTCTGCTGTGAACATATGAAATTACCTTGCAAAAAGCTACAATGCTCCTTGTACATACGTTTTTAACAACAGAGAAAATGCTCCAAATAAAAAATGCTACAGGAGTTTCTTGTGCTCTAAGAATACCATGCCAATATTTTAAACCGACTAAACAACACAAAACTATAAAACTCAATTCTAAGCAGCTTATCATGAACATAACAGGACTTTGTTGATCTGTTAGCTAATAACACCAATATTTTAACTTTCAGTGATAACAAACATACCTGGCATGCCTGTAGCAAGACCCTGACCAAAAGCCAAAGCTGGATTTGCTGCTGCAGCTGCTGCAAGTGACTCTGCCTGCTGCCCTTGCTGACCCTGATTGGGAGTAAGTGGGCGCTGAGTTGCTCCAGCACGCAGAACCTGCAAAAGGCCAATACAACACCCCTTCCTTAAAAGGCAAGGAAGCAAGTCCATTATACATTGTACATTATACATTATATAGATAAAAAAGGTCTATAACAGTTGCTTTGTGTATTTGATACCTCCTGGCTCTGAAATCCATTTTGAGAACACTCCACCTTGTTGGTTTCAAGGATATACACATAAATATAAAAAGTATGAAGTACTTTGCTGACAAATGTGACCATAAAATATCTGCCCTGCTCTGGACAGCAAGACTCATGTATGTTCCATCAACGGTAATGAGTATAAAGTAAGGAAGAAAATCTGTATAAGTGATACATTTATGACTTACATTACTTATTAACTGAACACCTGACCTCCTCTGATAAACACATTTGTTTACATTATTTCCAGGCAATTGAATGATGTAAATCTGAATATTTCAGTGCTTGTAGTAACTTGTCTAAATAATTAACACTCCACTGCCAACACTGCTGTAAATAATGCAGCCACTAAGTTTTAAAAATTCACATAACACTACATCACCATGCAACACAGGCATATTTTATTATGTTCTGACAGTGTATCTCCAGGAATCTGATTGAAAAGCAATCTAAATTCTTGCAACTACTCTATTCCTCTTGGCTAAAATAATTTTTTTCAAGTCCAAACTAAGGGAGAAATACAATTCACAACATATCTCCAAGAAGTATCTTACATGTGATTTGCATAGATTGGGTATTAATTTTATATACAGAAAAAAAAGACGTTGGAGAGATGATATACATTCAGTTATCCATGCAGGTCACTGATAAAGATGAACTGTAGGAGGAAAGAGTCACCTGAATATCAAGAGAGTGATGAAACCACTCTGGAATTCCATGGTATCTCAGTGTCACTGCTTATATTAAATTTTGAAGAATAACATTGAAATTAACCATACTCCTGGTAAAAAATTTAAAATACTTACATTCATTCAAGTATAAGATTATAAAATTTGGGGTTTTCCTTTGTGAAAAAAGGCCATTTGTTTATAATGAAAGATCATTTAATAGAAAATTAGCATTTTTTTTAAAATTACTTAAAAAAATGGAAATTTAAACAAGTTCTTACAACAGTTGCTTACTCTTGACATACCAAGGAAAAAATAACATATGGCACATTATGATGTTGCAATACAATTATTCTATCACAGAAAAATATGCAGGTTAATCCTTCCTCCCCACGGAGCACCAAAACTACTGATAAAACTTTATTTCCCTACCTTTTAAAGAGACAGAAAAAAAATGAGTAGCACTCAATTTGCCAGCTACTTTATAAAAACACAGATCGATTTTTTCCCAAACTTAAAAGAAACAATATCCTCCTAAAATTACCAGACCATATCTGTTTATCCCTGTATGTTAGTTTTCTAGATTAGTTTTTTAACTTTACAATAATTTACTATACAGGAAGTATTACCTAGACATAGACATAACAGCACAGCAACCTGCATTAAAGGAACTGTTTTTAATGCTTATTGTTTTAAAAATTGGGACTGCAAAATAACCTAAATATTTAGTATGCTGTAAGACAATGACAATCAGTAATATAAGAAAACTGAGAATTTTTAATATTCATTTATTATTAAATACACCACAACATCTGAATTACGTAAAATTTTCTAGAAGCTGACCCTTATATCCTGAAAATGTGATGGTAAGGCTTTAAATGCATATCTGCCCTTCACAAAGAACACACCTGTTGCTGTCCCTGTTGTGCCTGGGAAGCTGCTTGCTGATTTGCTGTGCTATTTGCTGCTGCAGCTTGCTGCTGGAATAAATTGGCTGGATACACCCCCCATGGAACACCATAATACTGAGGCGGAACCACAGCGGGACCTAAAACCAGAGAGCATGATTATTCCACCTATTGCACTAGTTACAATACTGTTGGTAGCATCCCTCATTGATCCATCTTCTAAATGTAAAAAAGAGCAAAATGACACATGAATACAAATGGGTTAATTCAAAAATTCGTATCAATTCATATCTTCTCTGAAAAAACGTTGAGAATTCAGATGACAAAGAAAAAATTAAAAGCATTCAGAGTTTGTGTAGCAAAGAACAGTCAAAATCAGCTTTGAATGGAAAAAGTTTTTTCAGAATGAACAAAACTCATCCTCCTGATAGTGATATACTGAGACTTTAGATCAAATCTGTGATTTGTCCTTTCTGTATAATGCCTTTGCTTATAAACACAACCATTGCCTTTGCCTCCCCTGCATACTGCTCTTCAGAGTGGGCAAACTTAACTCTTCCAGTCTACTGATACAGAACCCATAGAAGAATAAATCTCTCTGTATCACAGCATTGTACAGATAATGCAATATGTATACATGTATTTTAGTTTTATCTACTGCCTTCTCTGTGAAACCACCAACTGGAAATAAATGGGCTTTTTAAAACTTATGTTCAAGTCTGAGCACTAGCTGTGACTTGAATACTCAGTCGTGTTGTTTCACAGCGACATCTATTAACTTTTTAAGAGATTTTCCTGGGCTTGGAATTTATCTCTTGTCTGGGCCTTTTAGCATGCTGGAAACCATCTTTACTCTCATAATCACTGAAAACCCAGACTTAGAAAATTAATACGCTGAGTGAGAACATACAAGGAAAGGCTGTGTCATCTTTTGAAAATAATACATACTACTAATGTCAGAGGAAACCTTATTAAGGATAAACATTTTTAGAATAGAAGAAAATTCCTAATTGTTGCATATAAAAGTCCAGTGGAAAGGGAAACAGAGTCCATATATAACAGAAAGTGAAACCCTTTACCTTTCAGTGAAAATTTTTTAAATGGCAATATTAATTTTCTTACAAGTCTCCTTCCTAGAAATACATTTGCAGAGAATAATTAGGATGGATTTCAGTTTCTTATTTCCATTCAGTTGAAATTGGCTAGAGCCTGGTGCTAATAACAGCAAGGTTGTGGGTTCAATCCATTTATGAGCCATCCACTTAAGAGTTGGACTTGATGATCCTTGTGGGTCCCTTCCAATTCAGAATATTCTATGATTCTGTGAAAATTACCAAGACAGACACTAGAAAGTGTTCAGTTACCTGCCAGGGTAGCTGCTGCAGCTAATCCAGCTGCAGTGTACGGGTCAGTACCTGGAGGAGCAGCGCTGATAATATATGGGTTTGGCACAAAAGCAGCTGGGGCCAAGCCTGCAGAGAATACGCCTGCTACAGTAATAAACAGAGTTCATTACAGCTCACATACTGGCAAGATCATCATATTCAAACCAACCAAATCACAAAGCCTATCTGCTAAAATCAGAACTGCTTGTACTTTAAGAGCTTTTAAGAACAGGTACATCATTACAGAAATCAACACTTCTATGTATTCTCACCAGTCCTTTCTTACTAATTCCAAAGACCAACAGCTTTGTTTTGTTGGATCTACAGAGTCCAAGGAGATTTATCTCATATGTATCTACCCACCCTTATACAGAAAGGAGTATTAAAAGTGGAATTTATCTTGCCCAACTTCAATTATCTGAAAGTTACACTAGTCTTGCAACGAAATCCATATCAGACAAATCATCCAGTGTCTTTAGTGAATTAGCCAGATAAAATGAACCACCTGCTAGAGATACAAATCTCTCTTTACTGACAATTAGGAAAAAAAATTCTAACCAGGTAGTTTAAATCAGATTACTTGTCTTTTAAACAGCCAATTATGAGATGCTAATCTTACTTCCAAGAATCTTAATTTGATATAGGGATTGTAATGGAAGGAGACAACTAAAGAAATTCAAACAAAGCATTGCTACCCAGTTTCCCATCAGTCAGGTTCACAGACTTTATCCAACACTGAGTCAGCAACTGTGCAGCAAGCAGGGAACATCAAACTACATTCTTCTTTCCAAATATTTCTTGATGGATTTCTATTAATATGCATACCAGAAAAGGCTGCATTTCAGAGGGGTAAGATTCAGCTGACTGCTCAGTCAGCACTTCAGAAACAGTAGGGGCTTCTCTGCAGTTGAGAAGCCCAAGACAAGATATGTGGATTCTCATGAACATCTCAATCCGCCATGCCTCCAGCATGTATTAGTCAGCTACAAACACTAAAGAGCTGCCACTTTTCAAACACAGCTACAGGCTACTTTATCCCTGTCTGGACAGACCTTACAATCTAGCTAAACAAGCCAATGGGAAAACTTATCTGTCATCCTATCCCAGAACATGGAGATATCCCATTGGGGATGCTGCTTCCTACTTCTGCCTGCCCTTCTTATCCTGAGAACCCTTTTTCCCTCACAGTAGGAAGGAGATTTGTGCACACACCTCAACAGCCCAGTGGAGAGTAGGAAGAGTGGGAACCTTCAGACCCTGAGGACCTCCCTTCCTTAAAAAAGCAATTGTTTCCATATGCATTTCAACCTCCCTTGTCCTGAACACTGACAGTTTTCCCACAATGCAAGATAAAACAGTTGTCACTGAAATTTAGCCTCCTTGTTTGAGTTGCAGCACACTCAAGAACTTCATGCACTTAACTAACTCACTGAATTAAAGGGACAGAAAAAATGTCTGCTAAAGAATTAACTCCATCACAAAGGTACCTGCAAGAAGAAAGAGCTGTCTGTTTAAAAGGTGCCATTAACAACTTAACCAACACAATAATAGGATTTCAAAATTCTACTATGCAATGGTTTTTAACTGGATTATAAAAAATACTAAACTGCAGTAGAATCTTAGAATTGTGTGTTTTTGGTTTTTAGTAAATAAAGCTAGCGTTTTTATCACTGTTTATAGCATAAAAGGTTTTTTACTTTTACTCCCAGCAGAATTCAACTACTGTGCTACACAAGCAAATATAAATTTTATTTCTCTGTATAAAACTGTTCACAGTATATACAAAGCAGGGGCAAATCTACAACAAGAGAAAACTTCCTGTAAGGGCAGAATAGTCTTATGCATCATTCTGAGCAGTTTGCATGAAAACCACTATGGGCCAAGTGATCAGTTTTTATTTGAATTAGAATACTGTGGGTAACACTGAAAGGATTCTATCAAAGCAACAGACCCACTTCTGCCAGGGACACTTGCTGTACTTTACAAAAAGCTCACCTATGTGTGGCTGCTGAGCTGCAGCCAGTGCGTATTGCTGCTGCTGGGCTGCTGTCAACTGTTGAACAGTCAGAGCATTAGTCCTCTGGAAAAGCTATTGGAAAAGAAAAAAAAGATGCATTTCAGTTTTCAAAAGTCAAGGCTACAATATACTGGGATTTACTTACCGAAAAATAAAGATTTCAAACCAAGCTTCTCTATTAATAAATTACTAAACTAGGAAATTATGCACCAATATTCTTCTAAATTAATTATACAGTTATTTGCCTTTGACTAAGTGACAGACACAACAAAATTAATGAATTATATGTTTAAAAGACTGATTATCAAAGGAAGATAAAAAACTTAAAAAGCCACATTTTCAAGTCCATTACTAACCTGCTGCTGAGAATTGTAGTCAAAAAGTCCTACAGTAGCTCCTGAAGAGTCCATTTGTACCTGATTGCCAGGATAGTCAAACTGCAGAGAATCAAGACCAACTTGTTCCATGGCATCAAGATTCTGATTTTCTGGATTTGAAAATTCTTCTACCAGAGGCTTGTGGGCTGCAGGATTGGGAAGTGGACCTAATCCTTCTGTAGTGCTGGGATTGGGGCCCAAGCGTTCAGCTACTTCTGTTGGGGAGGCTTGTCGGCTTCCAGGGGTACGACTGTTTAGAAGAAATTTAAGATAGACTTTTCAGTCTTAAATAATGCTGTCCATGGACAGAGTACAGCATTTCCATTTTAAAAGCACCTCTGAACTCAAGAAACTTTACAAAGGGAAGTGACAGACTGTTTTTAACAATTTCAACCAGCATGCATTGATGGCTCAAGATAAAGGACACATCTCATTTCAAACCATAATTTTATTTATTTTTCAGAAGTGTAAGAGTATACAGATCTTAAAATCACTATGAGAAAAACAAACTAAATTTTGAGGATGTTTTGAGTCAAATGGAGTAAACTGTGGTCATCTGTAAAATTTTGGGATGGCTCTTTATTGTACAGTATGTGACAGGAATTATTAGAAAATGTATTGAAGAGACATTATAACAAAGAAAAAAAAGGAAATGGCTAAATGTATCTCATGCCAAAGGAGAGAAAGACACAGTAAAATTTCAACTGGAAAAGACAAACATACAATTTAGCAAGTATTTTTCACACCTGAAAAGCAAACACTATATTTTTAACTTAAGTAAAATGAACTAAAAACTGCCTCATTTAGCATTTGACTAAAACATTTCATTTCCTACAAAACTCATTTAATAGACTAAACTACACTGATGATTGGCAGGAAAAAAGTGTTCTCAATATAATCCTGAATTTTATATAAAATACTCTCACTACATAATTATATATAAAAGCTGAATTGCTCTTTCATCTGCATTGGCTGTATTAACCACATCACCACTAACTACAGGGGAATTTATGTGCACCTACAAACACCTACAGGCAAACATGTGAAGTGAGATGTCACAGATTCACATCCTAAATAGATTTCCAACCTTGCATTTGGTTAGATTTAGGGTACCTTAATATGGAGTGGTACCTCACCTTCTGTGTCAGGCCACATTGTTTAGACTCTCAATTTTTACTGGTAAAAAAATCTAAGTTAACTATCAGGAAAGAGTTGTGTGAGAAAACCTGTAATCCCTTAACAACATTATCATGTTGGCAGAACTTGATGATTATATTTTGTTTCTCAGGAAATGTATAACTTGTAGATAAGTTTGCTTTATTTGTGAAAACTGGAGTCCAATATAAAACAGCACCTTGCAGGAAGAACTCATGTTTATTCCAGCAGTACAGTGCCAGACCAGTTTGGTGTCCTGCTAATTCCAGGACAGAGACACAGCCTCAGTACTGCCTGTTATCCTTCCTCTTTAAGGCACCAAAGGTGAAGTACCTGTTCTTCACTGAAGCACAAGACTAATGCAAAGAAAACTACAAGCACTTACATATTTGCTGATACCAGCACTGAAGTCTGTACAGCTGGAAATCAGCCTTTTAGCGAGTTCATTGCAACAACACTGTATGATGTATTACTTCAGACAAAATTCTTCAATTTGAATGTAACAACCAACCTCATGACAATTGTCTACAACATACTGGCTACCATCTAAGTATCAGAGCTAGCAACCATGTCTTCTCAATGTACAAAACTTGAGTTTGAAGACATTTAATATTCCCTATTCTTCCCAAATGAAATACAGCATCGACAAAGTGAAGAACAAAAGGAAAAAAAGGCAGTTATGTCAGTACATACTTTAGTTTAAAAACGCTGCAAGTACAATAAAAATACAAGGAGGAGAACAGGACAAAGTTTCTTTGTTAATACTTATGGTTTACCTAATATAGGTTGCTCCTTATATTGGTGCTGATCTGTTGCTATAGTTAAAGTTGTGTCAATACTTCAATTATAAACCTCTGTTTGGAGGGCTTTATACTATCACTTTATATGGCCCATTTCAATTAGATGGCCTTTTTTTTTTTTTTGAGAGGTTTACTGGCTTTGGATGCTTTTTTGCACTTGTGTATTTTTTAATAATTTCCCTCTTTAAATAATACAGAAGGTACTTTGCAAAAAACTACTTCAAAATTGAAATAGATACTGGTAAAGAAAAGTAGGACAAAATTCATTCTGCATTTTCTACATATAATATTGAAGGGAACTTTGTTTATTGTGTGTATTGCAGCATGCATCCGAATGGAGCTGATATGAGCTCTCTAATATGCTTGATATTATACTATTTTCAATAATATGTCTTGAAAAATAAACTAGAAAAATCCCTCCCCAGCTTCAGGTAAATATATTTTTTAAAGAGTAGGAAATACGTACGTATGGGATTCAAACATTTTAATATACTTGTTCAGTAATGAACTAATGAAACCACAACTGTTTGATCATGTTCATCACATTAATACAAATTTATGAGCAGCATTCTAGTTCTCTATCTTGTTAATTCTTCTGTATGACAGTTACAAATGCATCACAGTCATTCAAAAAAGAAAGATTAGTCCTTACAAAAATAGTCAATTTAAAAGGCAGTTTAGTATTAAGAAAAAAAACCAGACTGGCTCTGCTGTCATATAAGAGTTCACTGTTCAAAGGCTTGAGCTTGGTCCAGTATTTTTCCCTACAAAACAACCAAACCATGACCATTCTATACTGTGAATAGGTGATATTTAACTATGTGAATAGGGAAAAAAACATTGTTCCACCTTAGTCAAAGATATGGTTTCTATAAAGACTTTTGTGGAGAACTAATTAGTTGTGTCAGGCTGTAGCATCCACTAACAAAATCAGAAGGAAAGTTAAAGTTCTGTAGGACTTACTCTCTACAACAACACTTAGATGCAAAAGTTAGAGTATTAAAAAGAAGCAGAGAGAAAGGGATTTAGTTTGACAAAAAAAGGGTTAAAGTTTTCATCCCTCTTTAATTCACCACATTTAAAAGGTACCCATTTACTTTTAATAATTACTATGTTAAGATGAATTTGTCTCATGAGAAGTGACACACACATTAATGACATCCTAGGAAACATGTGGCACAGTGAGAAAGGGAGGACTTGAGGTGGAAAGAATCAGTCTGCAGCTGGGTAATGTTTAAAGCTGACACACAAACCAGAACTGTAATAATGCCCTTAAGAGACATGCTTGTCTTCTTGAGAAACAGTTAAAAGCTTACTTAAAATCTTTGCAATCGGCATCCATTCCATTTGGCAAACCTCTGCCATTTATTTTAGTAACATCCTCATCATCTCCTTGTTTAAGATCTCTGTTTTTGTCCTCCTCAAATGGAGAAGCCTTGCCTTTCTGATCTCCTTTCTCAGGTCCATCTGTTTCAGCATCTCTAGTGCCCTGAGGAAAAAGAATCTGTTTGATTCTGAATATTGAACAGAACACAATAGGAGCACCACAAGGTGACCTAATTCTACACTACAGTGCACGTAAACAATACAAACAGTTTGTTGTCAATGAAATTGCATTTGGTGGGTAACTTGGTCATCAAGTTTCAACCACATGCAATTAATAACTGCCAAAATGTGAAAAGGAATGCCAAGATTTATAATGGAAGAGCTAACTCAACCTTAACTATAGCGGTGCTGTTAAAGCAGTATCACTTTGAATTAGGTAAGTTTGTTTTATATAATTAAAACATTCCGTTACAAAACAAAACTGCATGAAAACATAGAATAGGAAGATCTAAAATAAAGCTCATCACACATTTTAAATTACTTGCAATCTTTTGCCTTTAAATAAAGTTTTTAGGAAAGCACTAAGATGGCTATATAGTCAAGACTCCCAAACCACTTCCCTCTTCTGCCCCCTCCAAGCAAGGCAAACAGACAGATGAGCAACTACACACTTGCTTCTAAAGAGAGGAGTTATAAAAGGAAAATGGATAAAGAAAGTAGAAAATATAACTGCCGTACAGAAAGACCACAGCAGGTAACTAGGCAAGCTTAACACACTGCATTACTTACAAAAGCTCCTTTCCTAAACCGGGAATCCAATTTATCAGCTGGAGAGGAACTTAACACATATTCTACCATGCTCACTCCAAGGCCACCACTTTCTGATCGTGGAGACAATACAGCATTTACTTCACTGTTTCCATGAAAACCCTGTCCAGGCTTTCTCTGTACCATAATAGGTTGGGACATAGAATGGTCTGTTAAAACAAATAAATAAATAAATAAAACTATTGTATCTTTTTTACATACAGCTTGTAATGTTTTTGCATTTTGTTATAGCACCAATACTAAACAAGACCAAAATTAAATAAAAATTCAGAGTCTCAGTTTCAAAAAGTGCCATTGACACACAATCACCAGTGCAGTATACATTTTCACAATTAAAATTAAAGGAAAATAAAATTTAATACACAATTACATTTTTTTATATTAATTTGCTTTGAAATAACATTCAGTGATCATGACTGACTTTTCAATATATATACAACAAACACTTACGAGGAGCTCCCCATGCAGTCTCTCTCCACTCGTCACCAAGGAATATCCCTTTTTGTCCATCTTTTGCTGAATCATCAGGTTCCCAAAACTTTTTGGCAGGTAAAAGCTGTTAAAAAGAGAAAACGTTTTTATTTGAATATGCTTATAAATGGGCAAAAATAGCAATGGTATTAGAAGGATATGCAAATAATTAATTTTAAATCACAGAATCACAGAACGTTGTGGGTTGGAAAGGACTGTAAAGGTCATCTAACTCCAACTCCCCTGCCATTGGCAGGGATGTCACTCACTCAATCAGGTTGTTCAGGGCCCCATCCAATCTGGTCTTGAACACTTCTATGGATAGGGCAGCCATAACTTCTCTGGGCAACCTGTGTCAGTGTCTTCCCACCCTCATAGTAAAAAATTTCTTCCTTACATCTAATAAAAATCCCTCCTCTTTTAGTTTACCTGTCCTTGTAAAAACTTGTTCTGCTTCCCTTTTGTGAGCCTGTTTAAGTACTACAAGGCTGCAATGAGGTTTCCTGGGAGCCTTCTCTTCTCCAGGCTGAACAGCTCCAGCTCTCAGCCTGTCTCCATAGGAGAGGTGCTCCAACCTCCTCATTATCTTTGTGGCACCCTCTGGACCCACTGTAACAGGTCCACATCCTTCCTCTCCTGAGGACCCCAGAGCTGGATAAAGGACTCCAGGTGGGGTCTCATGAGGGCAGAGCAGAGGGGCAGAATCCCCTCCCTTGACCTGCTGCCCACACTGCTGTTGATGCAGCCCAGGACGGGGTTTGGTCTCTGGGCTGCAAGCACTGATACCAAAGTCAGTGTTCGAGAAGGCAGCACTCATTGCTGAGCATTAACCACAGCACCTGAAAGTCACTTCCTACTATTGACTAATGCTGCATAAAGGAATTGCTAAAATTACCCCAACGAGACTGAGATTCTGAAGTTATGAGAGAGAAATACAGAATATAGAAACAGCTGTGAAAAAACCCAAATCAAATTAATCCCTGTGTTAAATCAAGTCAATCCTCTCAGAAGCTTTAACTAACAGTGCCTTCTTTCCAAAGGCTCAAAAGCTTGGCTGTTAACTAATACTGTGATGATAACCAGACACAGCAGCAGCTCATTGTGAAGTTCTCTTCACTTAGAAATGCATCATGTTCCAAATTTTACAAAGTGACTAACACACAGTAGCAAGTCAGTTCCTTTAGACCACAGAGCTCTGCTGCTTACAAATCAGTGACATTCAAATGTGAAGTTCCATGTACCAACGATGTCATTTAGCTGTATGATTTTTTTCATTCCTACTTTTAAGCAGAAAGTGTCATGTTAGATCAGTATCACTTCTTGTGCTGCCCTTGAGGACAGAAGGACTTAGTGTGACATGACAGAAGCACTGCACAAGAATACCTTAAATCCTTTTCACTCTCATCTTACTACTTTATTCCTCTAACTTTTCCCATCAGTAACAGTACAACTACCAAACTCTATATGTCACATTTTTTACTGAACACCTAATTAAAAAGCTGTATTGTCAGACTATATGTTATGTACTTTACAAAGTTCATCAACTGAAACTACGGTGAAAACAACTTGCAAAAAATATAGGGAAGAGCTCTGAAGAAAGCAGCATAATCCATCAGATTCTGCATAATGTAATGTTGAATTTAGAATTTTAAATTTTGTGAATTTAGAGAAAAATAAACATAATCTGATGAAGCTGTTTGCAATAAACATGTACATTCTTGAAATATGTTTCTCCTGTAACTTAAGTGACTAAAAATGCTTCTGAACTTGACAGCTGCTGAGTATGTGCCTCGAAACTACTAACAGGAGTATTTTTTTAGATATTTCTTAGTGTAACATTGAAAGAGCTCATGAAAACAGCTTAAAGAGGAGTAGGGTAAGATGACACAGTATTGACGCTGCAACAGAGGTGACAAGAGCTCCTCTGGAGTAACTTAAGGATTGATGTTTTTCTGTGCTGCCCAGAGTTCTTATCAAAAGCAAAGGATTTTGACTGGCTAACTGACTCAAATCCCTGTGTTCCTTACAGAAATTCATGGAGGATGACAAATAGCCAAAGCTCAACAAAACTGCAGGAGAGCACCATGCTTGCAGGAGTGCTGTACTGGCATGACCTGCCCTGACAGAGGTGCCCACTTCCAAATGCACTGCAGAATCACCACCAGGTGTCAACCAAACATTGGGAACACCAGGATATTAAACTTACCCCAAATTTAAGAGATGAAGTTACCCATTAGAAGACAGAGAAGCAGATTAATAGAATCTTAGAACTGCATTTGAACTAAAAGCAAAAGATTACAAAATCCAGCTGGCCTATGCAGTCTCCACATCCTTTTTGGCTTTATGTTTCTAACATAAATAGTATCTATGGTATCTATGAAATCTTGGGTTTGAGAACCACATTTTATTTTAAATGCAGTCTAAGGAATTTCAAGTATGTGTCCAGCTGAGACTATAGCTATGAAATACAGAAGTGAAGGTGTCACAGCCTAACGCAGCCTTGTCAGAACACAACAGATTTAGAAATATCTTGGGTGTCATCAAATGAGAATTACCTAAAGTATGCTTACCCTGAAATGAGTAAATTCCACTATACAAGCCTGTAACTTAAGTGACTGTTATGAACATAACAACATAACAACAATGTTAAGAACAACAAGCAATTTTAGATCAGAACACAGTGAAACACTGGTTTTGCTCATTCACATGATTTCTATCAGAGGGAAAACTGTCCACTGGTAGTAAGTAGCAATAATCCCTAGTGCAAAAGAACAGGTCATTTTGAGGGGATTTTGTTGTTGTTTGTGAGGGGGGTTTTAGGTTTGTTTTGTTCTTTTTGTGTTTTGCTTTTTTTTTTAGCTACTTTCAAATACAAACAGATAAATTCAACTGCTTGGTACACAAAGAATATATAATGCATCATCTATACCTCAAGAGGGCAAATTTAAGCTACTGAAGATTAAACAGATTTACAGAAATTATTTTCATTAAAATTTCTACACAACAAAGACATCCCTCAAATATTTAAATAAATGCAATCTTTCAAAGTTCATAATATTGGAAATCCCCGAGGGCCAGTAATTTAGATTATTTACTTTTGACAGATGATGGGTATGACACATACTATGCTGTTTTTAATTGGATGTTTTATCTATTGGATTTTCATATTAGCAGCCCTAGCAGTTGTCAACTATTTAATTGTGAAACAAAAAAAAAACTTTTCAGAAAAACATGTGTGTTCCTCTTTGACTGACAGGAAAAGATGTGCACTTGATTAGTTCTACTGAAAAGGACTTAATCAAGAAGTCATCACAAACAAATACAAGTAATTAAAATTATTGCACTTCACCCTTTGATAATCCATGTTTTGCTCAACATTTCCTGCATTTAATCCAAGAAAGAACAAGCTTTACAAAGATACATCCAAATCTAAGAAAAAATAATGGAAAAGGTTATCATATTTCTTACTAAGCTCTCCCAACAGTACACTAAAAAGTGTCTTTTTCAGTATCAGCACTCATCTGTGTTAGGTGTCTGCCAGATGAACAAAGCCCTTTACTACACAAATAATAATAACCAGTTATGCTAAAGCTGCCTTCTTAAACAGCACAGTCTCAATTACTACCTCTTGAATTAGATTTTTACTCTTTTTTAACATTTACATTTATTTTTAAGATCAGAAGTTATCCTACAGAACTGAATGAACACCTTAGCTGAATTTCTCTGAATTAAGTTTTCACACTAGAAATGAATACTTTGTTCCTACAATGAAATGCACGTGCTTCGACCTAGTAAGTTAATATAAGAATAGACATTATCAAAAGAAGATCTAGTTTTATATTCTGTTTGGCACTAAGTTTTATCTGTGCCTGTACTGGGTCACACTAAAGGTTCTGAAGCCCACTATGCTGGCCTTGAAATTGCAAACAGATGCTTAGAGAAACAGCACCATATGCCCTTATTTCTTCAGAATATTAACATGACCTTAACGGCCACGAATAGATTTTTTGGAGCTGGAGCCAGAAACATCACCTCTGCATAACCAATCCAACAGCTAAAATTTTAGAAGACTTTTAGAAACAGACATCTGCAATACAGCAGATCTCTTGCTAATACAACTGTAGTCTGCTTCTTTACAGAATAAATTGACAAAGAACTGAGGGACAGAAACAGATCAAGGAGACTGTAGGTCTGGCTCATGTTACATTGTCCTATTCCCAATTCTGATTGATACCAGGCTCCATCTGAATGCAGCTCGGATGAATAACTTAACAGAAGGATTTCCAGTATGTATAATTTCCAAAGTGTGTTGTGGTACAATGAAAACAGATTTCATACTCTATTCCTTTACATTAGCATATGGAAGAGATATTTGCTTCAGGATTCACAGACAGTCCTGATTTTAGTAATGATACAAAAAGTCAGACTTAACAGCCTCCTAATGCCAAGTATTGACACCCAGCTGGGAAAAAAGGAATCAAGAAGGATTAGAATTATGAACAGGAAATTAATTTCAGTTCAGAGAAAAATCTATGCAGAGAAAATGAGGAAGATAACTTCTAAATAGCTAGAAGCAGATCAATTGAGATGACCTCTCTTTCACACCTTTCAAAGCAGATGGAGGGAAGCACAGAAGAACACACAACTAGCAATACCAGCTTACAAGGGTATCTACAAGGACATTTCCTTTAATATTTGAAAAGGTTATAATCAAAAAAGAAGATTAAAATAGTCACAGAATTTATCTCAGACTACTTTATTGCTGTTTAATACTTTTAAAAAAATGACTAAGTCAGCCTAGATATGTGAACCTGGAAGACACTGTTGAAATGAAAGACAGAATAACCTGGGAAGTGCAGACTCACAAAATATTACCAATTTCTGTTGCTGCAGTACTGTACCAAAAGCGTGCCTTTTTGTGTGTGTGGTTTTTAAACGTCTTTACAGATCCATAGAATACCACGAAAGCAGAAATACAATGAAACAAACAGAATCATGATCATGCAAAAATATATCTCTCCCTGAGATAACCTAAAATGAAGATCACTATGGACAGTCATATACTTTCATTCTCTGGCATTTGTGCCATCCTTCACTTTCACTGCTTTCAATCTGTGTGTCAGAAGAACAAACACCACTACTAATTTTACCCATCCACTCTATCACACTGCTGGGACTACCACAGATACCTCTCTAATATCTTTACTTTTCAAAAGGAGTTTTAAGAGCTGGGAGAGGAAGGAAGCATATCTAGTGTGGCTACTTAGGTTTCTAAAGAACAGGGCTTCATCTATTATTGGTTTTTCAAATGGGAGATGATTCAAAGAAAGTTAACCCTGGATGAAGCAAAAATTGCTGAAAAGCCAAGTGATTGCTCAAATGCCTAATTAAAGTAAAAAAAAAGAATGGCCATGTGTCAGCTCAGAAACATTCAGCAACTAGAACATGCATTTATTTTTCAACAGTAAGTTATAGTTTCCATAAAGATCACAGTCCTGTCATCATTTTAAGAAAGATAAGCTGAAATATTTTCACTAGTTCAATTATCAACTGAATTAGGTAAATATCCAGCAAGACAAAAGGATCAGTATCTGAAATGTTAGTTCAACATGAATTTATTTCTTTATCATGTCCTGTCAGGGCAAATAACCTCAATGCATGTCAATTACTTTTTAAACAGTTCAGGGAACTGTTTTGAAGGAGTCAAGTCATCCTTCATGACCTTAATTTCCTCCCTACAAAGTATATTGACTTAAAAAAACCTAAACAAATCAAACTAATAAGAAAAAAAGTCCTTCTTCCATGTAGCTAAATTACATAATAGCATTCTTCACCTGGTTAAAATCTTTTAAGGAATAATTACCAGTAAAAAAACAGTAAATTACCACAAATTTCTGCTGGGTATGCCAGTTCACTTTTTCTGGAGCCAAACCTTTTCTCAGATCCCAGTCTCCTTGGCTTTTCAGGAGCAGCATGCAATTGTTTCACTAACTTGGATACAGTGACACTGAAAAATGCCTCATTTCATAGAGCTGCACATGCTTAAAAAAAATTTCCCTGTGACTTCCAGGAGAGTATCAGTCATCTAACAAGACTGCCACAGACACAGGAGATCCAGTCAACAACCAGCCCAGTGTTCTTGCAAACTACTTAGTTTTTCTTCACCTTAGAACAAAAATCTCCAGTTGCCTGAAAAATCAAGTGGTTCTTAAGAGAAGCTCTTTGCTTCATGTTGTATTATTCAGACTTCTTAAATTGTATCAACATTTCCAAAGCACCAACTGGATTTTCAGCCCTCAGTAATTACCTCTCCCATTCCCCGAGATTCTAGGGCAAGAGCTTGAAACTCATGATTCATCTCATCCACAGATCGAACCTGAAGAGGGAAAACCAAAAGGAATACACATTAGTCAAATATCTTTTCAAAAGTAAAGTTTGTTGTCAAAACAAGATTTTTGACAATTTAAACCACACACAAAACCTGCTGCTCAGTTTAGGCTGAACATGAGCTTAGATTTCATGAACAGATACAGTCTGAAACCAATTTAATGAACCATGCTAATATTATTATATTATAACGTGCAGGAAATTCCAAGAGACTTAAACATTTTAATCTCCATATATCCGGATGGATATTTCTCACCATGGAAACAGTGACCAACAAATGCAAAAAAAGGTGAAATTGAAGACATGGGCATACAATATCCTTTGGAAAGGAGATCAGCTGTTGCACACTGTATTACTGAGTACACCTGTCAGCAAAAAAGAAAAGCTCACAAGACAGGTCACCAAACCTGCTAGCAATGAGTAAAATACAGTTCCTGACAGTATTATCACAATTTCTTGTGCTTCCTTCCAGGAAAGAGCACATTTCCTTCTCTGTGTGTTGTCTTTTTTTGTTGTTGTTGTAAATATGAAACATGTATTACTGAAGTAAGAGTTACTGCTGCAACAAACCAGCTCCTTTTCTGTTTGTGGCTCACAGACACAATGCACTGGGTGCATTCTTTCCTGAGAACATGGTTTCCATAAGGAATTTTCAAAACCATGATAAGGTCTGAAAAATAAATAAAACCAGGATTTTCATAGTTGTTTCTTCCCCTTTCCTTTTCTCTCAATAGTGAGATGCAGCAGGTAAAGCTATTCAACTTAAAAGTAAAATTAAAGTTTCCCTCCCAACACCAGCCTTCCTTGAGTAGTTAGCTACTTTCACCAGTGAACCCATCTGTTTACATCAACCAACAAACTAAAATGAAATCACTCCATAGAGGTGATAACATGCTAAGAACACTTTTCCATAGACACTCAAACTCTAGGCAAAGAAACAACCTTGTGCTTTCAATATTCTGGCATAAACAACTCCTTCTTAGCATTGGAAAAATGTCAATTCTCTGCCAATAAATGCTCTATTCTCAAAATTCTACTCCTAAAATATTGTTATTGCCTGACAACCATTCTAAGCCATTAACTTCTGAGACTGTCTCTGCGTTTTTGACAAAGAAATTTCAGAGCTCAATGAAATCTTCCCTCAAAAAGAACAATACCATAGTTAAGATGGACTCTGAAACCACTTCTCAGCAAATGGAATGAGATGCTGAAGAGCAAAT
>WEIV01021695.1:330960-346494 GCA_013390005.1 Calyptomena viridis | reverse complement strand
GGAAGCATGACATTAATTTGATGTGTTGCTATTTTGAGGTATCAGCCTTCCTTGCTTGCTCTCATTCAAAAATTTTATTTAGCAAGTTAAAAACCTAAAAAACCCTTGAGTGCTCTCCAGGCAATATGCCATAAAAAAAGGCTTAAAACTTTGCCTTTTTTAAAAATGGAAACTGTATAAACCCCAAACTTATCTATATACAACCAGGAACTAGGGACAATTTATCTCAATATATATTGTAATGATTAATGAAACATATCACTTTCATTCTAACACTCAACAAGCTTTTCTTAAATGTGTTAACAAGAACTGGAACATTAGAATCCACAGGCCTAGAATCAAGTAAAAATTTCCATAAATTAACTTCCTATATTGCAATCAATACTTTCTTTTGGCTGATGTTATTTCTTTAGAAATCTCAAATCTCTTCACTTTTCTGTTTGGTACCAGAGAATCTGAAATGGAATGACTCCCCCACAACCATCTGAAAAGTAAAAAACAAACTTTAAATTTCTATTTGAAAAATGATGGGGTTTTTAACACCATCTAAAAAAGAAGGTGATTTTAAGGAAACCCATGGAACATCACTGATTTATAAACAATAGAATTTATAGCAAGAAAAATAGTTTCTACCCATGTGTTTATACACCCCACCAAAAGTGAGGCTGAGGAAATTAGAGAAGCAACTCTTGACAGCATTTCCAGGAAACAGCCTTAACAGTTTTATTTTGTTACTGCAGAGCTGATACCACAAACGTTCCTCCCACCCCCAGCAATTCTTGATATGTAACAATCCCCTTCTTCAGAGCATTTGCTTTCATTTTGTTTACTCTAGGATATGGTAGATGCATTTACCCTGCATCACATTAATTTTGAGGATATAGTTTTCAAGAACACTGCAAGTTCTCTCTGCCCAGAAGTTTGTAGCATCATGACTTGTCCCTTGTGGTCCTGTGCCCTTTAACCTCTGTTGGCGTTTTGATTTTTTCCTGTCCTGAGCAGGCAAGAGGAAACCAGGGAATGCCAATACAGTCTGATCTTCTCCAAGTGGTTGTTAAAACTGGAGATGAAGACATGAAACTACCCAGTCATTACGCAATGAATTGAAGAGCTGATAGTACAAAAAAGAAATTCAGAATTTTTAGACTCCTCCCTTCACTACAAATTTGTAAATATAGTTGTTGTAAAGAAAGGTGCTGACACAACACACAATTTCTCTGTATTACCAACATAAAATGACAGTGAAAAAACCCAAAGTTTCAAATATATGCCAGTCTGTTTCAAAATCTACCTTGATTTTTTTTTTTTTTTAGCCTTTAAACCCTGCATAACCCCTAGGACAGACAGAGAATGGTAAAACATTTCTTTTGGTGTGTTTTTGTAGTGCTCCCCCTGCTAAAGGGAGGCACATGTGTTTTCTACTTATCTGTCTACAGCAGGTGAATGGACACTTAAAGAAACTGCTGTTATCAATTATTTCAGCTGTTTTCTAAGGATGTTCTCTTTGGACAACGTGTATTTAAACTACCCATAGATTTCCACAATTGCCTAAAAGCTGAAAAAAACCAGCCAACTGTAAAAAAAACCTAGAGACTACTTCTAATTCAGTAAGCCTCATCTCTAGCTCACTAAGAGCCACAGCTTAGTCTTGGACATTAATATCTCATTAAATGTTGCCCAGCATAGTCCTTCGAAGGAAGTAAAAACCAGTCTAAAGTAATACCAAAGACTTTATACCAATGACAGCAAAACCAAAAAGTAAAACAAAGTAGGCTATTTACAATTCACATTTAAGTGACAAATGCTTTGCAACAAAAATAATCTCAAAGATTGGCATTGATACACCTGTGCTATATTGGATTTAAAGCCACATACTTCAACCTTTTCATTTAAGAAGCCAAAAATTTAAAAGCACTTAAACATAAAACCAGTTATCAGCACTCAATCAGAAAAATGTAGGGCTGGCAGAAGCAGTAACTGTGAACTAAAACAAACCACGTTTGAATTACCAACAAAATATGAGAAGGTGATTCTATGAGCAAAATTACTGGCTAGATGTCTAAATTTCAGGTTATTCATTCCCACCCAAAATAAAGTATTCCCTCAAATCATTTATCCAACTTTGTGCTGCCCCTGCCACTTCCCTTCACATATTTACCCACTTTGCTTTGCTCTTTGTCTTTACACTGAAGAGAAAAAGCTTTCACATCACTCTTCCATTACCTTCATGAAGACACAAGGGCCCTCTTCACCCTGACTTTAAAACAAATGGTACCAAACCAAGGTAGTTCAGAAAGCTAAATGTAGCTCCTTCCTTCAATAGTGTCATACATTTACATGTGATTAAAATTGGGGCTTTTGAAAACAAAAAAAAGCAAACATTTTAAACCTGCAGATAGTAACTTAGATTAAACAAAAGAAATAATAGTGACCCAAATTTTAAATATTTTAACTTTCTTGACACCTTGAATAATATAAGAAATTAAGAACATATTAAGAAATTAACTGTTAATGCAAAGCAACTGTCTATATGCAGACCTTTTCCCCCAGGTTTATTGGCTCCCATCACCTTGTCCCGGATATCTATGCAAAACGCTCCTAGAACACTTAAAACCAGTTTCAGGTTTGGGACAAAACTCCATAACCACATCCCACCTAGAACCTGAAGCAGAGGGGGATAAATGCCAAGGAACTTGGCAAGCTCTGTAAGCCACCAGCTCAGACCTCTGGTTCCCAGTGCTGGCTCCAAAGGCTGCTCCCAGCCCACATTACCTCCAGAAGCAGCAACACCACTCAGGTTTATGCTACTGTCAGTAATTCCTCACGGACCTGAACCAATCCTGCACAGAGCTACTGCTGCACAAGCACACAGGATAATTTATCTGTGTGTAAATCCAAGATAATGCACAGCTGACCACGTGCTATTTGTTTGCTGTAGTATCAAAACAGACTCACCTTATGCTAATTATTAAATAAGCATTAAAGCATGAAGGAATCTGCTTCAAAGAACTCTCAGCCTAAGCGTACAACCAATTACAAAGACTGATACAACTAGAAACCAAATTGGGTAAGTGAGAATAAAGCACTCATTCACATTAAGACACTCACCAATGTGTGCCAGGTATTTGGAGACATCAAGGCAGAAATGTAATGGAGTATGTTGGAAAGCACAAGGATGCTTGTCAAGATAATTAATAAAGACACAACCAACATTAAGTCCACAAGGAGGGGGGAGCAATTCACAGCTTGACAGCACATGTGCAGTGGGTGGAAGTTGGTCAAGTATCTCACCAGCTGAAACTATCACCTGCAGCTGGAAATGTTGGTGAAAAGGTCAGAAACCAGGCAGGTGCACCAAAACAGCATGTGTGACTGGAAGGACTGATTAAGGAAAAGAGTCTGAAGAATAGAAGTCACATGGAACAAACTTGTTTGCACAAGGCAGGTGACTGCAATTACTCTCCTCCTCCTGCCCTGATGACAGTTCACGTTTAGCAGCCTATTCCATGCATCACATGCTGGCGACTACTAAAAATACAAACCAAGTCTCTGCAAAATTCAACACTAATTTTGTTCTCTCTAGCTGGGGAAATGCTTTAAATTATATCACAGAAAATTTCTCAATGCTTTTCTTTCAGATCAATTGCATGAAACCATCCTGCAGTACGTCACCAAATACTTCTTTTTGGCTTTTCAAATCAAACAGAGGGGAAAGACAGACACATTTCCTCTTTCCAGCTATGTGTGCTACCAGAACTGAGAGTCACAAGCAGGCAATAAGGTGGTGTCTCAAGGATGCAGGTTGCAAGTCTTTTTTTTTTAAACACAAAAAAAGTCCTAACCTTAAAATTAATTTGAAAAACTTATTCTTGCCCCAAATTATATAGCACTAGTATGATGGAAAAATCTCAACAAGAATTTATTAAGCAAGATGTTTTAACAGGCATACATTTTCCAAAACAGGAATCAAATGCTGTCCCCCCCCAAGCTCTCCTCTAACCACAATGGAAAATCCTTCCAGTCTAAAATTTCTTTTCCTAGTTTGTGAGGTTTGCAAAGTTTTACTTATTGGGAAGTTTGAGAAGCTGCTTAAATAATACATTTGACATTCATAATCTGGGTTTCTAGTTTGGTGGAGCTAAATGCTACTGGAACTAATTGATGAAAATGGCAAACTAAAAACTAAAACCACAGCGAACCTAAGCACAGGAAGACTATATTAAAATTTTATTCTAAGTATTATGTGCTGCATGCAGAAACAGAAATGATCTTCACAACAGCTTCAGATGGATGTAAACTTTAGAGGGTGAATGACCCATCAAACAGCTAAGATAAAACTTGAGTTTTTGCACTGACAAACTAGCCATTAAGGTATTTGCGTTGCATAGTTAAGATTCGAAAAAGTCTTAAAAATGTGTTAATGAAAATTATTTTGAAAACATTTGACAAAATAGTTACTTTATTTTTAAACTTAAGTAAAAGCTGCAAAATTAGTAACAAAATAAAAAAATGGACTGCAAACACACTTAGATTTCTAAGGACGGTTTTAAGCAGAATCCACAAAAGGAAGAATTAATGATTCAGGGTGTGCAATTCCCACTGTAAGGTCAGGAAACAGATTATGTTGTTCTCAGTTTGAATGAAGAGATTATGTTCATTGTTTCAAAGGATGGCTACATGACTGTGAGGTCTCATATGGTAACATTATTTCCCAATTTCCATTCCACAAACATATTAGTCTATCTTATTTGAACAACAAAAAAGCGATCCTATTGTTTAAAACCATGGCAAAAATTTTTGCTAGGAATTGTCCATTTTATTCTATTAAACATTTGCACATTTTATTAGTTTAATAATATCTATGCATTTTCTCATGGATATATTAATTCCAATAGACCCCCATGGACGTCATGCTGAATACTTGCAAGAACTGATACATACAGCTTCTCCGCCAGACCAAAGTGCCAAAAAGCTCTTGAACTCAGTAAGACTTTTTCCTTTGTTCTCTCTACTCTCCCCGCCCAAGAAGGGTTTTTCTTTGCCACAGCAGCTACTCACAAAACTTCAAGATGTTTGTAAATTCTAACACAAATGAGTTGCAGCAACTGCAGCTCAACTGAACTTCGTGCAAAGACACAATTTATGTTCTTTTGTTTACAGCATCACTATCCTTTGGATTCTTTGAAAAGGCTGCTACAGCCAGAGCTTTTCTCTGGCAGTCTTTTGTTTATCAACCCTTGCTCCTTCAAAAGCAAGAGGCAAAGAAGCACATGTCTTGTTAACATGCACAATCAAAGTATTTAGCTTAAAATAATTAAGTACTTTAAGTACCGTTGACATGAGGGAGATGGAGCTGATCTAGGAAAAGACAGAACAAGTAGCTTGGGCAGTATCACATTGCTGTAGATCTTTACTTCAGCATATGGGAAGAACATTTGCAAGTACTCTGACATCCCAGAAAATATATCCCGAGCTTCCAAAAAACCATAATCTCTGTAACTCCAAATATTATGGATGGACTGCTGATTGCTAAGCCTTTGTATCCTGGACAATTTTTCATTACAGAAGTGATGTGAACTAATGACATGACTAAGTTATCTGCAGCCTCATGGGCACATGGACAAAAGGATGATGCCACAGCAGACAGTGGTCTTCCTCAGATGCACTGCTACCCAAGAGAAGTGCTTTTTTGGTCTTGACGGAAAGAAAAAAATTTCAAAACCGCTACAGAAATAGTTTTTATAAATTTATTAACCTTTATAACTCTTTTCAATATTAAATATTTTAAAGAACAATGAATGAGACTGAAGGATTATTATCTCTAGATCAAGGAGTTTATACTTAACCCTGTCAGTGACTGGATGGTCACTACTGCTTTAATATGGAAGGTGACAGTGGTGGTCTCTTGACTCGACTTTGACATCTTGTACTGAGGAGTTGTACAGGCACCACCTTTCAGCTGAGTGTCCAAAGAATTCTGACTACCACCTCTCATACAAACACATGCTTCTGTAGCTCTGCCTTCCTCTATGCTGCCACTTATTCTTCAGAGCCTCACCCTCTGCCAGCAGAGTAGTTCAACTTCCCAAAGTGTTTCCATGAGTAACTGTTGCCATTTATTGCTGCAGCTGGAGCAGCCACAGAGCACAGGGAAACTGAGCGATAACAAAACTGCGTGTTCCTGTGCCTCTTACTCTGAAATGTTCTATGAGCCAAAGATGTTGGTTCTGAGCCAGAGTGGCTGGTTACTTTAGACACCAATGTGTCAAGTGTACACTCAGTTGACACAGAGTTCTTCCCATTCAGCTGTGCTGTTTGAATTTCCTGCTCTTCTCTGAAATGTGTGTCCCACCTAAAGGTTTTCCACTCCAGTCTCAATAATTTCCAAATTAACATACATTAGGCCTCAGTACTACATGATCTCCAGGATAACCCACTTGGATCTTTCCTTGTGCTATCAAAGGCCTCTAATGATACTGTGCATTAACATATAATAGCATATAATAGTTGGAAGGAATCTTCTAGTCCAACTACTTCAGTACTGACCAAAAGGTAAGGCATGTTATTAATGGCATGAACTGCCTTCCAACTACTGACACTTCAGCAATAACTATCACAGTTCATTCCTCAATAATTCCTTATCGGGGACACTGACAAACAATTCTTCAGGCTTTCAACCAGAGAAAAAATTAAATATCCTACTAGAAAAATAATTATCTTTACTAAAGATGTCATCCTGTCTTATGTTTAATAACATAATCAGTTCTTCTGAAGATATTTCAGATGGCTTCCAGAAGACCAAGATAAGGTTTCACTAGTCTTCACAGGAATTAATTTCATGGAATTAATGAAGTATACTTATCAACTGAACTGAAGATTCTTCACAATCCATCAATGATTCTGGCTGAGTTGATCTGTTAGTCTAGTTGTTCCCAACAACTTTTTCAACTCACTTCCATGCGTCACAGAGCCAAAAGTATCAGGTATCTTCTAGTACAAAAGTGAATACAAGGTTTCTCCACATTCTGTATTTACTTGAATTCTATTAAAGCCTCAGACTCATGTGAGTTTCTTGACAGAAGACTAGCAGGATTTCCCAAGACAATTTAAGCATTCTTTATTTACAATATATGAAATATTTTTACTTTTTGTGATTACTTTCACTTGAAAAATCCCTGAATTCACTATTTTCCACTTTTGTACTTAACTTTCTACACATTCTAAGCTCCTACTGAATCACGGGGGCTAGAGCTTCACCATGTTCACACACACAAAAAAAAAATGGTTCAGTCTTGCTATATTTTCTAAAATGCTTTTTTACTGCTTTGGCATTACCTTACATTCTTTGACTGCAATACGACATGTTAAAATTTACTGTCAAATCCACAGTTTTAAGCCACACTGAAATAATGTATGCTGAAGTGAAGCTCAGTATTTTCATTTCTACTTTTAAAAGACGTATCTATCCAACAATCTGGGCAGCTGGCTTTGGTAGTCCTGCTTGAGCAAGGGGGTTGGACCAGATGACTTCCAGAGGACTATTCCAACCTGGAAGACTGGACTGAGTGTAGCACTGGGAAGAAGGTTTTGGTGGAGAGCTGGGGCTGTTCAGCCTGGAGATGAGAAGGCTCCCAGGAGACTTTATAGCACCTTCTGGTACCTAAAGGGGCTACAGAGAGCTGGAGAGGGACTTTTTACAAGGGCATGGAGTGATAGAACAAGGGGAAATGGCTTTAAACTGACAGAGGAGAGGCTTATAACAGGTATTAAGCATAAATTCTCTACTGTCAGGGTGATGAGACACTGGAACAGATTGTCCAGAGCTGTTGATGCCCCATCCCTGCAAGTGTTCAAGGCCAGGTTGGATGGGGCTTTGAGCAGCCTGGTCTAATGGAAGGTGTCTGGAAGTCCATGGCAGGGAAGGCTGGAACTGGATGATCTTTAAGGTCCCTCCCAACCCAAACCATTCTATGAGTCTGTGAAAATCAGTCTTTACAAGATATTTACCTACTACACTTTTATTAGTTTTCTTTCCATTTTTACTCTAAATGCATAAAAAAAATCTATCTTAATATATTAACCTACAGAGTCTGTGTAGTGGACAAGAAACAATTGCAGCTAAACTCCTTCCACTCTTTGCTGAACTACAGATTTTAGAAAACTAATTTCTTTAGAACTTCTAACTCAAAAACAACAAAACAGTAACTTCCATCTTAACTAAATCCCAAAAACCACTGGTATACAGAGCTCAAATAAAAGAACTGAAACAGAGAAGCCTCCTGACTTGTCCTTGATTCCTGCTAGCTCATATTGCTAAGGAAGAATGAGAGCAGTGAAAAATGGCACAACAGTAGTACTGACAGTAGTACAGTAAGATGGAAACTGCTGTTTTCACATGGATAATACACAACAAACTAAGAGTAGCTTCCCCTTCACTAAATCTTCATAATGTGCAAAACCACTGAAGGATTTTAAAAATCGAGCAGTTCCTCTACGTCTCCCATTCGAGTTACCAGAAAACACGTGAGGTTCATGACATTTACCTGCAGGAGGAATCCAGAAATATTTTGATGGACCTAAACGAATTAAACAAAGCTGCTGATTAAGGCATGGCTCTGATCACTGAGTGATCAGAAAAGCAGGTGGCAAAAGAGAGATGCAACTGTAATTCAGCATTTACTTATCTGTGATTAATTTTATCTGTGATTAATTTTATCTACACAATATACTAGCCTTGGGAAATGCTACTGAGAGTTGGCACTTTTNGGAAGAAGGTTTTGGTGGAGAGCTGGGGCTGTTCAGCCTGGAGATGAGAAGGCTCCCAGGAGACTTTATAGCACCTTCTGGTACCTAAAGGGGCTACAGAGAGCTGGAGAGGGACTTTTTACAAGGGCATGGAGTGATAGAACAAGGGGAAATGGCTTTAAACTGACAGAGGAGAGGCTTATAACAGGTATTAAGCATAAATTCTCTACTGTCAGGGTGATGAGACACTGGAACAGATTGTCCAGAGCTGTTGATGCCCCATCCCTGCAAGTGTTCAAGGCCAGGTTGGATGGGGCTTTGAGCAGCCTGGTCTAATGGAAGGTGTCTGGAAGTCCATGGCAGGGAAGGCTGGAACTGGATGATCTTTAAGGTCCCTCCCAACCCAAACCATTCTATGAGTCTGTGAAAATCAGTCTTTACAAGATATTTATCTACTACACTTCTATTAGTTTTCTTTCCATTTTTACTCTAAATGCATAAAAAAAATCTATCTTAATATATTAACCTACAGAGTCTGTGTAGTGGACAAGAAACAATTGCAGCTAAACTCCTTCCACTCTTTGCTGAACTACAGATTTTAGAAAACTAATTTCTTCAGAACTTCTAACTCAAAAACAGCAAAACAGTAACTTCCATCTTAACTAAATCCCAAAAACCACTGGTATACAGAGCTCAAATAAAAGAACTGAAACAGAGAAGCCTCCTGGCACTTTTGTGCACTCTGTGCAACAGACTGAACACCAGCAAGGAAAACCCCAACACTTTCAATCTCAGGAATCGTATCCAAATGGACAAGTAGAATATTGTAGAATCTTAGATTTACAAAACTGCTTTATGGTTTCTGTTTTATTTTGCTATGTAGGCCAATGCAAGGGGGAAAAAATACTAAAAGAGTTAAGCCAGGAAAAAAATGGCAAAGGAAATTAAAGAATGAGAAAGAACAGATGAAGAAAAAACCAGACACAACAGGTATTCATGCTTTTAAAGTCAGCAAATTTTGTTTATTTACATTTGCTCCTATATTTACTACATTTTTTGAACACAATCCCAAGTCTTTGGGCTTGGGAAGGTGCAAACAGTACCTTGTGAGCTTAACTGTGGCACACTAAAAAAGTCCTGTGGGAAAAAGCCATTCCTATCTGACAAAGAGAACAAAGATTTCCAAGAAAGCTTAGGAAGCTGAATCAATCAAACATTTGGGGTCAACAAGCTTAAAACAGGATTTCTTTTTTCTTCTACCTTAAGGTCTGCAAAAGGAGAAAGTTACATTTTGATCTACACTTAATTCTACTACTATTTCATGAATAAAATGTTTCTATCTGCAAGTGTAACAAGTAGGACTCGGTGTTAAATGCATATTTTAACACATAAAGCCTACCAGGAGCGAGCACCTATTCAAACTAAATAATTGCTTTCCATAAAGTCAAAACTAATGATTTGATCATATTCTGACAAAAACAGTTACTCACAGAAATATTAAATGCTTATACAAATTAAATGAACAGTTCCAACTGAACATTCCGAAATTATTTTATGCAGTTTAATTTTTAACCGCTTTAACAAAATTAACCGCAAGTTTTAGAGTTTGGATTATTACAGGCTTGAAAAAGCAGCTTAATTCACACATACTGTTCATAAAGATGTGGGTTTGACACAAGACACAGCAACTGTTCCAAAGAAAAACAAATGCATGACCTACTTGCATGACCTCTGTGACTGCCATCTCCTGTGGGCCAGAGGTGTTTGCACCACACCACTGCCCTCTAGTATGGTGGTGGAAGAAACACCCAACTGTGGCATCATCCTGAGAACACCCACTGAGGGGTACCTGGATACAGGAAGCACCTGACACCACAGTTGCAGGGATGGTGTTTCCACCTGAACTGGGCCCTGCTGTTACTGCAACTACTGTTCCAGTCGGGCCAACCCCCAGTCCAACCCCACTGGCCTCCTGACCAATGCTCACACACATCATGTCACTGATCTCCTGCCAGGCCACTTCAGCCATGCCTGTGAAGACACATGGAATGCTCATTCCACATACAACCTAAAAAGAAAAACTCTTGATAACATAAAAGGCTTTCCCACATATCTTTAAATACGCAGCTCTTACAATTAGGACTGAGGGGAAAAAAAAAAGTCCAAGTGATATAAGAACAACAATTATCGTCAAATATGTTTATTAATAGATTTAAACTTGAAGTTTTAAATACCACTGCCAAACTAGGACTTTAAAAGAAAAAAAGCACCACAGAGGTTTTTACAAGACAATATAACAAAATGGCAGAGCTTCATACATTGTAAATGCTTGCCCACATATTTCCTTGCGAAAAAAATCAAAATACAATTTTTGATCATAAGGGCAGCAGTTTCTTTTACATTATTACTCAGCGTGATGTGTAAAACCACTAATTCTGTCACACTGTAATGTCTGATTCTATAATTAGTACACTTTGTAACAAAGTAGCACAGAAAATTAACTTCTCCATCGGAACTACATCTCACTCTTACACACCAGCCTCAGTTTTTCTTTCAAGTGTGTTAAGATATGTAAGATTCTAACACAATAAAACACAATTGCCATTAAACATTTCTAACGCACACAACAGTCCATTTGAGGGTCTTCACAAAATAAAGACCTCAGACTCAGATTAAAATTAAGTTTGTCAGCTCACTTGTGAAGCATTTAAATCATGGCTTAAAATAAGTATAAATGGCAACAGCAAAAAATCTTTGGTATCAACAAAATCCTCTGCAGGAAAAAATACCTGCCCCTGCCTGAACACACACACTTAATGATCTCAACACATTTTTAATCTACCATAACTCATGTATTATCTACCTTTTAGTATGTGACACATAGAGAAACCCTAAAATACCCCACCTACAATCTGACTTAAGTACTTTTTTGAGAGCAAAAAAAAAATTCAAGTCCAAGAAATATCTCACTTTTCACGCTAAACAAAAGTGTTAAGTCCAAATAAAATCTAACATGTGGAAAGATATTTCATCAGAATACAACACTTAGCTCTGAAGTATAGACAAAAGAAACCACAGCCCTTCAACCCCTCTACACAGTTCTGTTTTTCCACTGAGCCTTACAGACTACCAAATGTCCCATCTTTAGGGAAATACACAATAGATACAGTTATACAGCAGCAGTAATTTTTTTTAATCTTGAACAATCTTGGGTTTGTGAGTAGCACACAAGATCTAATGCAACTTTGTCATATCAGTACTGTTTCAGTACATATTTGCTTATTGTCAAAATACCCTACTAACATCAGTTCTGCAACTTCTTTAGAGTACATGACTAACTCACCATTGTACCATGCTCAAAACTAAAGTTTAAGCAATTTATATCATAAAGGAGATTGAAAAAAAAGATACTTGAAAAATGAGTCAAGCCAGACAGACTCCTTATTTTTAGCTCAACTGCAAAAAGGCATCTCCATGAGTTCAGCTTTGTATTTAACCAATACACACATGTGAAGTTACAGAACTCAATCCAGCTTTTAAAAACTCACTTCGTCTTTTAAGACATTTATGGACAAATCACCCTAAATTCTTCCTCAAAATAACATGGATGAAATCTAAGAGCAAAATTACGAACACAGGTCTGACACAATTCTCATCTCCGTTGGGATTTACGTATTGAGAGCTTTATATGGAAAGACAACCAGACCTATTACCTGTAACTGAGAGTTTTGTCAATACCTTAATAACACTGGTGAAGCAAGAGGGAACTTATCTTGGAACTGTATGAAAAATTAAAATTGATAACAATCAAAATTACAAGATGTTACTTAGTCCACTGTACACAAATATTCGTTGTAAAAAAAAATGAGCCTTTTAGAAAGGCTGCAGGTGTGCTATTTAGCACAGCCAGCAGAGGACAGAGGATCATATCACCACTCAAGTTTAGTGCAAAGAGATGCATATACAGAGCAGCTGGCAAGGAAGTCAAATGTGGATTATTACAGAGATGCTTTTGCTACATTTCAGAGTTTTGCATTTCTTTCTCAATTCCTAAGATGGTCGTCATAACCTCCTCAGATGTATTTCTTCTACATATCTATAACTACTCTTAAATATCCATGTTTAGAAAAAAAAATCTGTTAAGCAGTAATGAAATAGAATCTTTAGAGATATTGCTAGAGATGACATCTGGTCTTTATTTGTAAACCAAACATTTCACATACCAGCTATTGCCTACTATTCTAAAAGCCACAGCAGGTATTCTGAGTGAGATCCAAACTAAATCTTGCTATAAAGTTTCAGCATGAAAGCCGTTGCTATAAAAGAAATTTTATACAACTTGTTTGAAATGACACTGGAGCAGATAGAACTGAATTCCTTTACATGTTCCAACGTAATTTAAAGCGCTTTCCCACTATATCACTGTGAAGTGCCTCCAACTTCATTATTAGCAGTGCTGCACAACCGGTATTATTTGTTACAAAAGAAAATGAGCTTTTAAACTAACGACTTCTTGCCCCATTTCCAGACAAAAGCCTGGGCACTGGCTTTGTGACAACACTGGAATGGTTGCATTGTGTGTAATAATCAAGACAACAGCAATGTTATGGGTGGGGAAATTCACATTCACTGAAGCAAGCATTTTCAACTTAATTTTTTGAAGACAAAGGAGATTGATAACTCTCACATATCTCTATATATGATACACAGAATGAGAAGTATTTATAAAGCATGTCTACTGTACAGTCTTAGGTTGTTTCCTTTGTAGAGTTTCTATCAGAAACTTTTTTTAAGCAAACACAATATTGATGCTTGTTTCACAAGAGACTCCCAACAGAGGAAAAAAAATAAGATTCAGGATAATTTAGGTTTCTTTTTAATGCAATGCAGTCAATTTTTATATAATTCACATTCAAAAAAGTAAGGAAGATATTTAAGGAGGAATTCCAACCATCTACTGGGTTATTTGCTTCTGTGTATAAAAAACTGGTCTAATAATTTTGTGGTTTTAGAAACCACTGTACAAAGAAAAAAAAGTTATCAAGGAGAATGTGCACTGAATAATCAGCATATGTAAAAGCATTCACATATCACTAAATCAAGGGGAAGGGGAAATATCTAACACTGAATTAGAAAGTGCTGTTGAAAAATCAGATCTAGTTCACAGTATCCAACAAGCTGACGTCCTGTTAACATACTTGCCCCAAACATCTGCAACATCTGGCCCACTGAGAACACTTCAGAGAAACACCCAAGAAAAACAGCTACATAAAGCCCTCAATGTGTTCTACAATCCAATATAAGATTTAATATATACTGTCATAACAAGAGGACTCTTCTCATAAAAAGACAGGCAAGGCCAGCTCTTTCAGCCAACTGCCTGCACTCTTGGCTCAGTCTCGATACCAGAGACATGACAACTGCCTCAGCACTGTGCCAATATCCCCAGCACAGAAAAAGATTCAGTACTACAGGGTGATACTATAGGGGGAAAAAAAGACCCATTCTCATTAATGCAGAAAAACCACTATTCAAATAACATGGACTTTCCTACATGCAACATCCACATAATAAACTGCAGAATGTGCATTATCAAGCAGTTTCTCACATGCATTTGCCTACTAACCGTTCTGCTGGGACAAATTCCAAATTTTCAACTCTCTGAACACTTCAGAAAACTGTCAGGTGATTTGGTGCCATTTCCACACATATAACCCAAACTACACCACCACCAAATTACCATTTCCCTTTTTATTCGAGTTTCCTTCTCCCACCTCCCTAGCATATTTATATTCACATTGACACAGAGTTGTGGAGCAGAGAAAGGAGGCAATATTTCCCTCAGCTTCTCAACAAAACTGCAACTGTTGTTAACATTTGTTTTTAAACCCAGACGACTAAATATAACAAAGTACTAAAATATAATAAAATGCTAAGGTATAACAAAATACTACGGTTTATATGCAAAAATGGTAACACGGCACAGTAATTATATTTCAAATGCATCCATATCCCGCATACCTGAAGAGCTATACCATCAACTCATTGCAAGTAAGAAGGCCTCATCTCTCAGCTGAGATGCAACAAAAGCAAGTAAAATAAACCTCAAAGTATTTTGTTAACGTGTAGCATCTAAGTAACTATTAAAAGATACAAGTTTTACCAATTCTTATTGCTCATGCACATCTAAGTACTCAGAAAAAAAGCACCGCAAAATCAGCCGACAAAAACCTCTTTATGACATATCAAACACGCTGCACATTTTGGTGTTAAGCCATCTTGCTACAAACTAACCCAGAAGAACATGAACCGTCCCGAATACGTTAATTTTCTCTCAAGGAAACAGACCCTGACCTTATGAAATATAGGAAAGAAAAAAAAAATCTTTGCACAGTGACTACCAAGGAGATTAAACCCCAAACTGTTCGCTGTACGCACGATGCGCTCAGGGCAGGGGGCATTTTTCTCAACTTTTTGTTATTGTGGTCTACGCAGGCACGTTTGAAGCAGAATCAAACCCGACGCTTCATTGTGTGCTACCAGCTACCAAAAGCACTCGGCCTTCTCGCCGCACTCTCAGGAAGCGCTTATTATCCTTAACAGGACTAAAAAAATAACACAAGTTTTTCGTTCGCTCGAACAAAGCCCGTGTGATCCCAGTCCCGCAGTGGCCCGTGGGGTCCGAGCGCCCCCCCGGCCCCGCTCCCCCTGTGCCGGAGCCCTTTGTAGCCCCAGCGCTGCGTCCGCCCCCGCCTGCCCCGGGCCCGGGGCTCTCCCGGGCACCAACCC
>WEIV01021695.1:281110-330753 GCA_013390005.1 Calyptomena viridis | reverse complement strand
CCTCCCGCCGCGCATGCGCCGCCCGCCGCCCCTCAGCGCGGGCACGGCGGGAAGGGGCTGTGACTGTGTGTGTCGGTGTCCCTGTCCCTGTTCCCGTCCCTCCCGGCACACAAACCGGCCGAAACGGCATTGGCCTTCGTCTGTGTGTTTCTTCTCACTTTGATTTACCGTGTCCAGTTCTGGGCACCTCGGTACAAGAAAGAAAAGGAGAGGGTCCAGTGGGGGTCACAAAGATGACGAGGGGCTTGGAGCGTCTCTCATGAGCGGGAGTTGGCTCTCTTCTGTCTAGAGAATAAACACCTCAGAGGGGATCTCATTATTGCATATGAATATCTCAAAGACAGGTGCCACGACAATCAGAGAATCACAGAATATGCTGAAGTTGAAGGGACCCATCAGGATCATTGAGTCCAACTGCTGGTCCTGCTCAGGACACCACAAGAATCACACTGCGTGCCCGACAGCATTGTCCAAACGCTTCTTGAACTCAGACAGACTTGGTGCTGTGCCCACTGCCTTGTTCCAGTGCTGAACCACCCTCTGGGTGAAAATATTTTTCCTGATATCCAGCCTGAGTCAGCTTCATGGTGTTTCCTCATGTCCTGTCACTGATCACGAGAGTGAAGAGATCAGTACCTGCCCCTCTGCTTCCCCTTGTGAGGATGCTGAAGGTCAATGAGGTCTCACTGATGTTTCTGGTACCCAGATGATGCCAGACTCTTTTTGGTGGTGTCCAGCAATAGGATGAGCAGCAATGGCCATAAACAAAAGGAGTTTCACCTTATCATGAGAAAGAACTTCTTTACATTGAGTATAGCAGAGCACTGGAACAGGCTGCCCAGGAAGGATGCGGAGTTTCCCTCTCTGGAGATGTTCCAAACCCACCTGGATGCATTCCTGTGTCACCTGCTTTAGGTGACCCTGCCTTGGCAGGGGGGCTGGACTAGATGATCTCCAGAGGTGCCTTCCAACCCTAACAATTCTGTGATTCTGTGATTTTAGGCCTTTGGGGAGGAGTGGTGGTTAGAAGGCAGTGCCCACCCAAGGGTGTGGGGCTGGGAGACAAAGGGGAGGCACTGCCTGGATGAGGGGTCTCCAGTGATCCCCAGTGGCTCCCAAGGGCCCCATGTCCCACACCACCTGTAGTGTATGTGTTTGTGTGTGACCAAGCTGTGACAATAAACACAAACACATTTCCATAGTTATTAATTAACTGCCATGCCAATAGTTCCTGCGTGATGATTTTGGGCAAAGAGTCAATTATTCCATTCTCTTCAGAGAGTTAAAGATGGGATCACTGGTACAGCTGGGTGGTGTTGTTGGTAAATACAGTTCTGTTGCTGGTAAACACTATCAGCATGGGTCTTGATAACCTCACTCAATACAAGCATAAATTCTGCTTATTCATCACCCCCTAAAATTAGAGGGATCTCTGTGTGTCAGCAGCATTTTAAAATATGGACTCCACAAGAAAATCCCCTATTTTGCCTTATTACCAGTTCTTCAAAAGCCTGGTTAGATGGTGTTCCACTGGAGGAAAAAGCACGCAGATGCCATCCACAGTTCAAAACTTCAGACAAAACCTGGCTCTCAGTCCTGTGAACATTGCACAGCTCACTGCTGCTGACCCCTTGTTCTATAGGCAGACAGAAGCCAGGCTCTGCCTGTCCCAGTGAATCCTTCTGGGTATGGTGGGGCGAGAGCAGGCGAGTTGCAGTGCAGGAATAGCACCTGTACTGGTGCTACTGCTGGCACAGCAGTTGTGGGGATGAGATGTCTGTGACTACCAACTGTGTTCTTAAAAATAGAGATGTCTCAAAGGAGAAAATCCTCACCGTTTTCAGTATTTATAGACATGGTTAAAAACATTAAAGTTCCCAGCTCCTGATAAAGATAGAAACATTTCTGCAAGAAATGAAAATGATTTCTTCAGCCTAATACTAGTCAGCTAAACACCCAGATTTTGGCCAAATACCCTGCTGCTGCTCATGTGGCTAATCCCTGTGATCCCCAGTGTCCTGCCCCACTGCTACCTTGGGGCTGTCTCCAGAAGGGCTGCAGGGCTGAAAAGCCAATTCCTTTGCTTACTGAGGAAGGAAGGCCTCTAAGTCACAGCCTTCGAGTCAGCCCTTCCCTTTGTGCAGACCAGCTGGGACTGAAGAAAACCCTTTTAAGCTCTTGGCATCCTGAACACTTACAGCAGCTGGTCTATATTACACCAGCTCTTCAGCTCTGGCCCTTCTGGGGACCCTATTTGTCCTCAATAATTCTAATCAGTGTTTGTATAAAGCATCAAATATTCAGGAAGAACTCAACATGCATTTGATAAGCATAATTAGCTCAGCTGTTTAGAGTATGGTGCTAATAATGCCAAGGTCACGAGTTTGATCCCTGTATGGGCCATTCACTTAAGAGTTGGACTTGACAATCCTTCTGGGTCCCTTCCAACTCAGAATATTCTGTGAGTCTGTGATCATAAGCTTGAGCAACTTCTACACCAGTCTGCTTCTCAATATTGAAAAACCCAATCTGATCATGAACCATAAAAATGTGTAAGTGCAATCAGGTTGGGATTTGATCTGATAAATACAATTTTCTTAGGTGTTTTCCAAGGTATTTTTCTACAAAAAAAAAAAAAAAAGAATTCCACAACCACACATCTCTCTATTTAATAACAACACTAAAGTTTTTGGCTCACACTAAAATAGTTCAAGAAAAGTCTTTCTCTCCTACCTTTGTTTTGAGTGAAAACTTTAGAAGTACTTAATATTTTAGGTAGTTTTGTTGGCATCACTGCATTACAAAATGTGTTTCCTAGTTATTCCTATTTTTAAGGATGTGTTAACAGCTGACTGGGGTCTGCTTAAGTTTCAAATAAACTCCATTAACACAGTTACACTTTTTGTGAATAAGCATCCTTAATGAAAAATACTAAACAAATACACAGTCTACAGTTTTAAAAAATAGCCAAGGATATGGAAAACCTGGATGCCTTTGCCTTCCTCCACGTTCTTCCTTTGAGACCTTGGGCAAGGTACTTAATTGAAGAGCAATCACAGAAACTGAAAGCTGCAGCCCTAGCCATCCCCACTCAGCTAGTGGCTAATCCTGAAGAAATCTACATTTTCTAAAACCATGAACTTCAGGACCTAAAGCTCTGTACATGAACAAAATTTATCCTTCTGTGCCACAATGTTCATGTCCCCCAGCAGTATTGACAGACAGTTCTGTTAGATCTAGCCAAGCATCAAATAATTAACCCATATTAATTGAAAATAAAATATTCCTCCATGAAAATGAAACAACTAGATGCAGTAGACCTTCTCAAATCATATCCACAAAAGATGCGGATCCCTAGAAAAGCTTGCACTCTTTAAAACAAAGTGTGCAGCACTCGTCACTCCTAGGACTGGGGAGCAACCAGATTTCATTCCTTTGCTTAAGATTCAGAGGTCTGACTTGCTTGGAGAGTCCCCAAAATAAGCAGCCTACTTTGGCTGCCCTCTACTGCAGCCGGGCTGTTCTGCAGGGGAGAATTCAACATCATCTCAGATCTTCTGCTTAATGGCCTTGCTCACCTTGCAGTCATAGAACCATAGAATGGTTGGGGTTGGAAGGGATTTAATGATCCTCTAGTCCAAACCCCAAGTATAACTACCCCAAGTCTAGTCCCCAATCTAGCTGTCATCCTACAATTTAAGAGGGATAGTCATAAATGTGTGAGCCTCTCAGTTCTCAAAAAAACCCAGCTGCAGTTAACTACCTACCACCTTCACAGAGGGACAGCACTGCAGCTCGGAAGCCATTGGAGCTATCTGTCCATGGTCCAGAGTAGGGCCCTGGAATGGTGGTTTATATCCTTAGCATGTCCCTTGTGAGCTGCATTTTGGTAATTTATGCTCATTTGGATGTATGTTTTGTGCATTTGCAGGAGCAGATGCTATTCTGAAGTTATTAATTTTCCCATTTCACCACTGCATAGCAAATCTAGGCACCCAATACAGAGCTCTGCATTCCATTTTGTCAACATCCATACAATTAATTAATTAAAAAATCAGTGAGTCTGGAATACTACATTCACAAGACTTGCTGCTAAAAGTATTGCTATAGGAACTTGTTGGCACTTCATGTTTTAGGCCATAACACGTAGGAGGGTTTACTGAGACAAGAACTCTGTCCCAATGGGCCAAGCCTCCTCATCAGCTGATCTCTCCCCAGGGCCTCAGAGAAATGTTCTTATAAGCTGCAGACTCTTTGTACAGACTGACTTTCCCATCCATGCATCCTTTTGCCCCATCACTGCTTCACTTCACAAACACAGCCTTTCCCTGCCACAGCCATTCACTGTGCTACCTCAGGGCTATTTTCTGTTCTATTGTTCTTGACCGTGTAACCTGTTCAGTACTCAGCTCCTGCTGCATCTCCTTGTTCTGAGATTGTTGTCCGAATTCCCTCAATCCTCACAGCCTATTCCTGTCTCAAGACACAGAAACATTTGACCCGTTATGCAACTGCATCCATTGTCCGGTTTTAATGTTTAAAACTACACATTTCTCACATGTGTGAGAAGAATTCTTCTGAGTTAGTTACTAACCTTAAAACGTTCCATTGAAGACAAAACTGGTACAAAAAGATCTTCCTTTAGTATGATTCCCATAAATCCATTTGACAACAGCCAGACTCTTGGTGCACTGAAAAGCCTAGTCTTCTCCTTTGCTCAAAATTGTGGCAGTACTTCCATTTGTTTCCCCCTTTCTGTCTGCATGGCTGTAAGTTTCTTCAAGGAGGACCATCTATTCTGGGTTTTTTAGGGACCAGGTAGCAACTGGCATAACATACTGAGTTAATGCACATGAGAACACTTCAGTTTAGGACCAACAGTGAATTCGTAGTTGAATTATAGTAAATTTTTTTACTAGTCCCATTTTTGGAATCTTGCAGGCATTATCAGCTTTTTCAAAGAAGCTGTTCTGCAAGATATTTAAAGGAAATGCATGAGAGAAAGTGTCAGCAAGTAGAGTGCACAACCCTGCAGCACAGAGTGTCATGAACTCATCCCAAGAAAGAAATGTCTCTTGTGGGAGTGCTTTGCTAAGTCAGTCTTTGCTAGAATGGCCAAGAAGGTGTCAGCTGAAGACTCGCTCCACCAGCAGGACAGCTTTGGTCCCTGAGTTATTCAACTCCTCATAACTGACTGAGGTCTAAACAAACTTCATAAACATACTTCAGAGTCACAAGCACCAGAGACTGCTGTTGTAGCACAAGAGTAACTAATGGCACCACTTCATGTTCCTGAATGTGAATGGCTGTGGTGTGGCAAAACCAGAGATAACGCCCACTGGTTTTCAGATTCACATTCACTTTGGTCACAACAGAGTGGCTATCAATGCTTATCTTAAGAAAAAAGCCTGTGTGTCTCAATAGAAGTACATTTTTCTTTTCAGTGGAGAATTAAGTTCTGGGAACTCTTCATGCTGAAAGCAGACTGTGGCTCTTAGAGCTGAAGATCGTATATGATACTCAGTACAAAGAATGAAACCTCAAAGAGGAGCATTAAATAAATTGTCACTCATTTAATATATTAAACAGTAGTGAGTAAATACTCTAATTTCTAGAAAGGGGAGAAGTTCAAAGAAATATCCCAGGCAATGGCAGCCAGCACAAGAGCTCTGAAAAAGAGGCAGTATTGGTTTTTTTGAATATTTGGGATGAGATAGTTCAGCTATATTAGAACAAGGAAGAGTGGGAAGAATACACGCTTTTTTTCTCTCTTAGGGAAATACATTCTAAGAACACTAAAAGCATATCCGTGTTAATTTTTTTACATAAGGTCTCACAAACTTAACTTTCAGGAACTCTTTATCTTCAAAAATGAGAAGCCATAATGCAGAGGATAAACTAGAAAGATCTGCAACAGTACTTTTATATAATTTCATGTCTTAGGTTCATTAACACCATTCTACCTATTGCTATACCAAATACTCAATGTCTCAACTGCTGAAGGCTCTTCTGACAGGGCTCTGAACAAGCAGCACAACATCAAGTGGACTTTGCTTAGGGTAACACTGGACATCTGTGGTCATCTCTACTCTTGTGGTGTAATTACCAGGCTATAAATTGTTCTGCTACCTTTACTGCACCTGAAGCTTCCCAGAATTTCCTGTTCCTACACAGTGTCAAGATGGACTGACCACATGCAACAAGATGACTGGACACATCATTTAAGTACCAAAGTGAAGTACATCTGTATTAGCTCAGAGCTAGTTAAGACCTCTGCTCTGACTCATCTTTATAGCATGAAGACATACCCACTGATCCTCATTTCCATGTAGAGAACCCAAACCATATTCTGTGCCAAACACGCCTTCAAAGCAACAAGGCATAGTCCAGTGAATATAGAATGCCAGAGACAGATTGAGGAAAGGAAATCCCAGCTTGTGTCCTGAGCATAAAAATGTGGTTGAGTACTGTAATCCTGAAAAGTAGTTGTCAATGTTAAGCACATATTGCAGAAAGTATTACATAAATAACAATGGTGTATTCATACATATATGAGCTTACCTTTAATTACATCTGCAGGTTCTACGGACTTCTAAGATGCCTCTTCTGTTTCTGATGCACCCCTCTTCCTGGGTAGTTAGTTGAACATAGAACAAACAAAAAAATTCATGGAGCTAAAACAATGCATTTTTAAATATTACAACATTTAAGTTCTTTTTTTGAGTCAGCTCTCCCTCCCTGGCAGTACAGGACCCTTGTCTTCAGCTAATCTTTTATCAGGGCTCAACAGCCGTTTGTGCATCCACACTCCAGGGCTGGGGTGGAGGCCCAGGAGTGAGCCTACATCTGGAGCAGAAAATGGAAAAGGCAGGGTGAGAGAGAAGAGCAGCACTTTGTTTTTCTGCAGTAGCTGCTGAGGGAGGGACCCACCACCCAGCCAGCTATACCTTTGCCATTTCTGTGACACAGGGAGCAAAGAGCTTTGCAAGTGGGAAGCAGAGATTAACTCTTCAAAGGGGAATACTCAATTCCCATTTCCTTGGCACAAGAAAAGTAGGCACAAGACCACACCTCACAGTCTGTGGCTTGCTTTGCCTGCTGGCTTGAGCTGAATCCAGATGGAAATCCAGTCCAGCTGGAAAACTTCTTTCCTCATAACACATCCTGTTAGTGGATTGCAAATCAGGAAGTGTATATGTGTAAATAAGAGTGTCTTTCCACTCATTTTGGCTAAGGGCTAAGAATTAGAAGACAACATCCAATCTTCATTGAAGAAAACAATACTACTGCAGAGTGATTCCTGTACATCCTTGTAATGTTGACTACATCACTGACAAGGGCAATTAGGGAGCTATGATCTAGGACAAGAAGGAGTCCTCCAAGACTTTAAGCACAGTTCTTTTCTTCATACAATCTCAAATGAAAATTTGCCAAATTAAATTAAAACCTGGCCCCCATCTCCCACACATATTTCCCCTGGAAGGCCTAGAAAAGATGTGTAATCTATTTCATCCTTCCTTTTATTCATATCTATTTATAACTTTAACCAAAGCATACAGATGGGAGTAATTATAATCTCAACACATCACTATCTTCCTAAGATCATTAGTTTTTCTATTGGTAAAATTGTGCAAGATGAAGCATTAGCTGTAAAATACATTTTGTTGCAACTTCATAAAGCACCAGTCAGAGATGTAAAAAAGTGTCATAACTTAAGCGACTTTTTCAGGCAAACATTATTTTTTCCTTTATATTTGGCAAAGTCTAAGTGAAGTTATAATTAAACATTGTTAAAGTTAATCCCTCATCCTAGCTCTTTGAGAAGCCAGGCAGCAACTGGCACGGAGACAGGCTGAGCCCCTTTGTCCTGGGATAAGCTTATCCCAGGAGATCAACTTCTCAGGGCTGTAAGTATGGCCCAGAGCCCGTTGTACAGTTTACAGCTACTCCACTAACAAAATATTTTGGGCACGTAGAGGCAAAACCTGCCCTGACGCTGGCCCTGACTCTGTGCTGAAGCACATCCCACCCCTGCGTGGGGGAAGAGCAGTGGAAGAGTGATCTGCCCCACGTGTGTTGACAGCATCAGTGCCAGGCAGGGATAAGACACCCAGCCCCACCCTGCACTCCTGACTGTGGCCCAGGGAAAGCAATCAGGCGGAGGCAGCCCACAAAACTTTCAGGAGCTGCTGCACTGTTACCCTATTTTCCTTCCTGACTTGTTCTCCCTGTGTTTTTCTTGGTTCCATAGTAGTAGAGCATGTCCTCTGCTCTGCCAGACTAACGAAGCTGAATGCTTCCCCCACTTTTGCCGTTAAGAGGAAGAAAAGAGGAGGGCAAACAGCCCTTTTGGTCTTTGAGGTCATCAGAAGACCTTGTGGCAGCAATAGGGCAGGCTGGGCAAGGGAGCTGCATTCTTTGGGCCCTAAATGTTACTTCTGGTCCAAGATTTCATTAAAAATAGGAATCAGTTTTGGTGAAATTTTTAAGGCATTGAGTTTAATACCTGAAGTTCAATGTCTCGTTTTCACCTAAGAAAAACTGGAATGATTTGGGTCAGTATTATTATGATGATTCTGACAGGAATCATCCAGAGGAGACTATTTTATTATAGAATGCTACCTAACACAGGGAGTATAGATTTAGAGGTTAAACTTGTAAGCATGTTGAAAAAGCTATTTTAAAAATAATAAAACCATCTAGCATTAGTGAAGGTATTACTATTTATCTACTCATAATTGTAGGAATTCATTTCAGTGATTAAACAGAATTTTGGAGGTGAAAATGAAGCCCATGTTCAATTTCTAATATTAATCTTGCTTGGTAGAAAGTTTTAATGAAAATGTTTATTTGTATTCTGGTAATGGCAGCATTCATTTGACAATGATTCTGCAAAACAGGGTTTCTATAAGACGAGATAATCTAATCTTGAATCAAACTTAATAAATAAATAAAAAATTAATTCCAGAATTTAAAAGGAGTTCTTAAGAGTACAAACAAATGCAAATAAGTTGTTAAGGCTAATTTAAAGTACTGCTAGGAAAAGAAAACAGGACAAGTATATATACACATACACAGGTATATATACACATATATGCACTGTGTATAGATAGCTATAAACCCATGAAATATAGATGTAAAGAGGAATGAAGGAAGAAATTTGTATAATTTTCCTTCAGTGGGTGAAAGAAAATGTAGTAATGGCACTCTATACAGTAACTGCCCACAGTGCCAAAGTGTGGAATCTTGAAGCCAGCTTAGACTGTTGATTTCTTGTTTGTTTCTGGTTCTTAGGGTTTGTTTTGTTTGAGGTTTTTGGTTTTGTTTTGCTCTTAATTTAAATTAAGTTACTGCCCCAGCAGCCTGAGGAATGAACCCTTGCACAGATGTTGTCCTGATATCTTCCCTGGTCTCCTCTGATTGTGTTTGTTTCTAGTGGTAAAAATGCAATCCTGATTTGCTTATTTAGCTTCAGAATGCTATTCTAATCATATCAAAAGCAGCATTATCTTTTCTACCTTTATTATAAACATTTCCAATATTCATCTTATATTTCTAATAAAAATAAAATGTTTGCAAACTGAACTTTAAGTCACAACTCGACCTCTGCAAGCAGTGGTGGAATGAGTACTTGTGAAAGTTGTTAATTATTTCTTTTCAGCTGTGGTTCTTATTTCATCAGTATTTCATCTTATTGAATCAGTATCTTCTATAGTAGTTAGAATCATAGAATCATTAAGGTTAGAAATGGCCTCCGAGTCCAACCCTTGGCTGAACACCACCATGCCAACTAAACCATAGAACTAAGCACCATGCCTAGTTGTTTCCTGAACACCTCCAGGAATGGTGACTCCCTGTGCAGCCCACTCCAATGCTTAACCACAATCCTCCTTGCAACCTTTCTTGTGGATGGGCATCACATTGGCCAACCTCCAGTCATCTGGGACCTCCCCAGCTAACCAGGACTGACTCAAATGATGGAGAGTGGCTTGGTGAGCTCTTCTGCCAAAAAGTACCCTTGGATGAATCTCATTTGGTCCCATAGACTGGTGAGTGTCTAAGTGGCTCAGCACATCACTAACTGCTTCCCCCTGGATTGCAGGCAGTCTATTCTGTCCCCCACCCCCCAGTCAGTTCCTGTCTACCAGCTCATGGGTCTGGTTGCCCTGAGGATATTGGGTCTTGCTGTTAAACACTGAGGCAAAGAAGGCATTAAGTACCTCAGCCTTTTCCTCATTCTAGTTGCAATGTTCCCTTCTGCATCCAATAAAAGATGGAGATTTTCCTTGATCCTCTTTTTGTTGCTAATGTATTTATAAAAACACTTTTTATTATATTGCACAGCAGTGGCCAGATTGAGTTCCAGCTGAGCTTTCGCCTTTCTGATTTTCTCTCCACATGACATAACAACATCCTTGTACTCTTCCTGAGTTGCCTGCTCCTTCTCCCAAAGGTCATAAACAGCCTTTTTTTAACCTGAGTTCCAGCAAAAGCTCCCTATTCAGTCAGGTTGGTTTTCTTCCCCACTGACTCATCTTTTGGCTTATAGGGACAGCCAGCTCCTGAGCCTTGAAGATTTCCTTCTTAAAGTGTGTCCAGCTTTCCTGGACACCTTTGTTTTTAAGGGCTCTTTCCCAAGGGACTCCCTGAACCAGTATCCTGAACAGGCCAAGGCTGCCCTCTGGAAGTCCAAAGTAGAGGTTTTGTTGACCTCCTTCCTTCATTCACCAAGAACTGAAAACTCTATCGTTTTGTGGTCACAGTGCCCAAGACAGCCCAAGACCACCACACCTCCCACCAGCCCTTCCCTGTAGGGACGCAGCAGGTCTAGCAGGGCACTGAGCAGGCTCACTAACCAGCTGTGTCAGGGTGTTCTCTGCCACACATTCCAGGAACCTCCTAGCATCCCTCCTCTCTACTGTGTTGAGTTGCCAGTAGACATCTGGAAGATTAAAGTTTCCTACGAGAACAAGGGCTGGTGATTTTGGAACACCAGCCAGCCCCTTGCAGAATACTTTATCTGCCTCTTCATCCTTGTTGGGTGGTCTGTAGACTCCCACTGGGATATCTGCCTTTTTGGCCTTCCCTCTGATCCTCAACCATAGGTACTCAACCTTGTCATCACTATCCTTGAGCTCTATACAGTCAAAATACTCCCTAATGTACAGAGCCACTCCCCTGCCCCTCCTTCCTCATTCTTTTACTCCAGAGGACACCCAAGCAATGTGTAAGAGTGGGGCTGTGGCTGCCCTGTGCACAGCTCGGTAGAGCAGCCCAGACAATGTGTATTATGACACTAGTAGCTTCCTCTTGAATACAGTAACATAACCAAAGAAAATATTCAGTGTCTGATTGGCAACATGTGTGATGCCAAATACACTTTCATACAGAATATCTGTAAAACAAAAGCAAATCTTTCAAAGTTCAATAGTTGCAAAACCAGAATATGCTGAGCCCTTGCTGAACAAGAATGAGGAGCCTCTAGCTCAGCATCTCTGCTGCAGGCTGCCTGCAGACCCAGGCAGGGAGCACTACCTCAGCTTATGGTAAATTGTTATTTTTCAGATTCACTCTCAATCCCCTGACCTCAGATCCACTATTGTAACATGACAGGGAAAGACAGTTACTCCAAATTTAAACAAACTCAGTTTTAGTGATGCTTCTTGTTGTGGAGCCTAAGGCTGTCCTACATCCTCAGAAATGTCATTTCCTCCCTGTCATCCTATTTTCAGTAGCCCAAGATGGTTTTGTTTTTTTTTTTTTTTTCAATCTGCAGCTCCTGTTGGCATTTTTAAAATCCCAGCCAGAGCTTCTTTGCTGCACAGCATGCCAGGGGTCCTATTGCCCTGGGGGCAACCAGTCCCTGCTGGCCTCTGGACACAACATGAACATGGTGGGTCCAGGTCATCTCCAGTGGGATGGAGGCCCAAAGGTGTGCTCTTTCAAGGCTCAGATGTGAGAAAAGCCAGGATATACTGGGGATGTAGAGCCTTAAAGTCAAACACATGGGCACCCCTTCCCCAGGCAGATACCTATTTCCTTTGTCTGTTTTCACACAGGGCATCTGGGGTGTGTTTTCTCTCTGCCTCAATTTTTCTTCTGGGCTCAAGATGTATTTCAGAGCTCTACTTTCCTATCCTTTATTTCCTCCCTGTTTTCAATCAGGCATCTCTACCTACAGGGCAAGCACAGGCACCAAGGTCTGCCTGCAATTGCAGTTCAAAGACTGCATTTTGGAGATGGGGGTATTCAACTTGGATTTGTGGGTCTCCATATTCTCAAGTAAAGCCATCAAACCCACAATTTATGTCCCGAATGAATTCTTTAACTTTTAGTACCTCTCATATAATTTGGTGTTTCTTGCTTGGTTTGTTTGGTTTTTTGTTTTGTTTTTTTGTTTTGTTTTTTTTTTTAAATTATAAAAAAAGAAATTCTCAATCCCTGCACAATTTCTTAAGTATAATATTGGTGTCTACCTTCAAAGAAAGTTAGGGGCAATGGTTTTGGCCACTCTACCCTCAGATTATGGGTTATTTTTAATCCCCATTCTGAGATCTTTCCCAAGCATCGGACAGGGAAAATAAGCTCATAAGTGTGTTCCAAATACCACTCCTGGGACCTAAAATTAAATATTGCAAAATATTTGCCCACATGTGTTGCCTAGCTCTTACCACTGTCATTGGCCTTTACTTTAAATTAGCTTTCTCTAGTCCTTGTAGTTACTGCTGAGATAAAAATAGCCCTAAGGACATTAAGGCGAGTTTTCATTCACTACTCAAGTATAGTCTATTTGTGTTACCTTAATATTGAAGAACTAATACTTGTTGTAGGGTTTCTTTTTAATCAGAAATGCAAAATACCAAAACCAAATGCAGACTGAGCCGTGTCGCATTATTGCTTAGGACCAGTAGATGGCAACCACCCATTGCAGTGTCAAAGGTAAGTGAGAGTTGTTCAGGTAGGGGATTTATTTTATTGCTTGAGCAGCAAAGCTCTGCTACTCCACACAAGGAGGAAGCACTACTTGTATTTTTTGCTCCTTCTTACACATGTATTTTGGAAGGGATAAGTGAGTTGTCCTTTTACATAATCAGTTTTGATAAATTGTAATTGTGACAATCCATTTGACTGAAATATCCTATGGCTGCTTCTTACTGCTAATATCAGTTAGAAAAAGAAAAAGACAATGGAAAAAAAATCCAAAGCAATCAAACTGCCTTAGCTTCCACAGGAATAGCCTCAAGTTCTTACCATGATTAATTAGATTCATTATTACTTTGGATGGAAGCAGTTAGAACTGAGGAACAGTGATCCTGGGATCGGAAATAGACTTGCCTTTAGGAACTGACTGAGGCTATTGACATACCAGCTAATTAATTCTGGTTATATGATTGGCCTTACAGAATTTTTTTTACATGATCAAGTTTGAAGAAATTCTACTTTTTTTCCCTACAACATTAGATTAAAAGTTATTCATTTCTAGGAGCAAGAACTGTAAAGGTTTGAAAAAAAAATCTCCTCTAAGAACTTTTTACAGTTCAGAAGATAAGTTCCTTCATTACAACAAGAGAACAGCTATGGAAATATATCCACAACCTTACTAGAAGGGTACTTAACTACCTGTAGTCATATTGAGTTTTCCTTTAGCATTGATTTAACCATGGGCATTTGTTTTCAATAAGGATGGGTATAAATAATGCGTGTATGGATGCACACAGAAGTAGAGTGTCTGTAGTGCAGAAAAAGCCAGACCTTTAGACCTCTGAAGAATTCCAGCATTGCTTAACACTGCCATTAGCAATTTTAAAAAGAATACACTACAAATAGCTAAACCAGCCGACAAGAAGAGCACTGTCACTTAACAGAAGTAAACCAAAATATTCTGCATTACTGGAATGCCTCCCTCCAAGTTCTCAACCACTTTGCAAACCATTAACTTGAAATGCATTCACTTGCATCCTTGCAGTACAGGATGCATGTTTATTCTCAGAATTCACTCCTTTGCTAAGAAGACTTGAAAAACCTACTTGACAGATAAAGTAAAACCTTTCACTTCTTGTAGAGCTATGGCTGTGAATTTCTATCAGTGACTTTGAAATTAAGAGAAAACCGGCTGGGATTCGTTTCCTAGTAAATAAATGTGAGATGGTATTGGGAATAGTTTCTGAAATTCTTTATGAAACCCATCAAACTTTTCTCGTTATTTCTTTAATCTAATAATAACATTTATACAGTAAAACCTCTTACTCTTTAATGAGATTTAAGTATGTTTTTCTTCTTTAAAGAACTTAACCTGATGCTAAAATTTGAGCAACTTTATTTGCCTTAGCATGAGAAATCATGTGACCTGTATATGTTGTTTTTCTTGTGAATCCATGAGTTTCGTTAAGGGTCCAAGAATTATCTTGAACTCTTCTTGCAGAGGACTGCAAAGCTAGTGAGATGATTTAAAAAAAACCCAACAAACCCCAAACAAAAGGCAAGGAAAGAGAACTCTAAAAGATTTAGAAGGAATTTTTAGACAAACAATAAAATACTGCTCTGTTTATAGTCACACTTTTTTTAGCTCAAATGTTTGAGGAGGACAGACAGTTTTGAAGATTCAAGGTCTTCAGTTGCCATGAAACTCCTGTTTTCTGGTACTTATCACAACAGAAGTTTGCAAGAGACCACCAAGGACAGTAACTTTCCGGTAAAATTTAGTTCAAGTTCAAAGGAATCCATCTGGAAATTCCCTTCTGCTCAATACTTCATACACATCACAGATCACAAAATGCACCCTCATGCACTGTAACAATAGCCAGATTTATAGCAGAACATGCCTCAAAGTCTGGAATTTTGCATGTTAGTTATCCAGATGGGGGTCAGAGGTACCTCCAAATGCTTGTGCTGTGTTTCTCTCGGGTGTGCATTGAAATGTGTATATGATGAGCTGTGACAAAGTGCTCTGAAGATCGTGGTCTGGTAAGAGTGTGCACACTCTACTTACAATGGCAAAAAGGCTCTGGAAAAATGTAATTATAGCCTTTTCACTCTTCTCACATGCATTCTAAAATTGGGAAAAGCCCAAATTGCTCCCTACTACTGTGCAGAAAAACAGTCGCGGGATTGTTTTTAGCAAAACATTTCTGCATCCTTGATTGAGAAACTGAAAATGTTCCTCATTGGGCAAGGCCATAGCATGTTGGCTGGCAGACTTGTTTGTTGGATCACTTTATAGTGGAGAATGAAAATATGATTGAGCACTGAAGCAGGCACTTGAACATTGACTTTTAAACAAACAATAAAGTACAGATTTACATGGGGACTTTGCTTACCTGATCTTTATTTCAGATGCCATCTGAGGCATAATTTGCAGGAGAGATAACCAGGGACACAGTCCAGTAAGGTGCTGAGTGATTATTAAGTGGTGCTGGATGCTATCCATTACCATTGCTTGCAGTGAGATTCAGAGATAATCTAACTTGGCAGGATCTGAACCATAATAAATTACCAAGATAAGATGGGTAATGAAAGAATGCAAAATGCAGAAGATAACTTTGTATTTCTTAACAGTGCTCAGTGTGACTTTTGTAATTATTAACTAAACCTTAAAGCCTGAGATAGTCCTTATTCAAATACCATAGTCTTTTCTCATATTCTCTCCTAACAACAACGTCTCCTTACACTTCCACAATGAGAGAAAGGAAGACAGGAGATCCACCTCATTCATCCACAAATCTGAGTGAAGGGAAGGAGAAGTTAAGACTGAAGCAAGAAGTTGGCCTAATTAGCGGAGTGTCATTAATCGCAGGCACCATGATAGGCTCAGGGATCTTCATGTCCCCTGAGTGGGTACTACATCATATGGGGAACCCTGCCAGCAGCCTGCTTATTTGGGCAGCATGTGGTCTCCTGGCCATGTTTGGAGCCTTGTCGTACGCTGAGCTTGGAACCATAATTAAAGAGTCTGGAGGAGAATATATTTACATTTTGAGGAATTTTGGTTCTTTTCCTGCTTTCCTGTTCGCCTACACTTCTGTCATCCTGGTGAGACCAGCTGGTTTGGCAGCTGTCTCTCTGAGCTTTGCTGAATATGCTGTGGCGCCGTTCTACCCAGGATGCTCATCTCCGCAGGTTGTCATCAAATGTACAGCTGCTGCCTGCATCCTCCTTTTAACTATCATCAACTGCCTCAACGTGAGGCTGGCGACGTTTGTTATGAACATTTTTACAGCTGCCAAACTCTTGGCTTTATTGATGATCGTGGTGGGTGGGTTGGTGCTGCTTGCCAAGGGACAAACTCAGAGTTTTCAGAATGGTTTCCAAGGCACAGCTGCAGGTATTGGGGCAGTTGGAGTGGCATTTTACCAGGGACTCTGGTCCTATGATGGGTGGAACAACCTGAACTATGTAACTGAGGAACTGAAGAAGCCTGAGGTGAGTGAGTGAGATGGGCTTTACTTACTTAATGCTGCAGTTAATATGTTCGATTCTATCTGTGAATCTTTTAAGAGGAGTAATCAAGGAATTTACAAACAGGGTGGTGAGGAACTGGCACAAGTTGCCCAGAGAAGTTGTGGATGCCCAGTTCCTGGAAGTGCTCAAGACTGGGTTGGATGGGGCTCTGAGCAACCTGGTGTAGTGGAAGGTGCTCCTGCTTATGGCACAGGGATTGGAGCTAAATGATCTTTAAGATCCCTTCCAATCCAAACCATCTTGTGATTCTATGAAAGCCCTAAAATATCTCATTGACTGGGAAAAAAATTATTAGGCAGCACTTGGATGCTTTGGGGATTTAGTTTTGTCTTAATGTTTAGAGGATCTCACTGTAGATTTATTCAGAATCACCTAGATTTATTCAGAAAAGTGCCCACTACTATAATCCATAAAGGATTCTTAACACCACATATACCTTGAAAGACTTGATCCATAATGTGTGGATCAGAAAACCACTTCATCTCTTCCCATTTCATGGAGGTGCAACTTCAAAGCAAGCCAAGCCCCACTGGAGACGGACTCTGTCTTCAAAAATCTACTTTTTTGGCATTGTTCAATCCATACTATAGGCAATGAAGTAGCTCACATCTCACATCAGTCTTCTCTATGCCATATTACCTATTTTCACACATCAGACACTACAGCAGTGAACAACTCTTATTTTGAAAAGAGCTGTGTGAGTGCAGTGTATAGAGTGTACTTTCTGCCAGTGCAGCACGCAAGATCCACAAATTAAATGAAAATGCTCAGTTAAATATTAACTTAAATGGCAACAAAGATCCCAGCGCCATGTGACACTCTCTCTGGTAAGAAATGATATTCTGGCCCTTGCAAAGTGGAGACAACAATATTAGGAATTGCTGTATCTTGTCCTATGATGGGAATCAGGAATGCAAAAATTGATATTTCAAGTTCTTAGATGCATGCATTTGCCTTTTCCAAGTATTTTCAGTTACATAAGGTAGTGTTTGTTGGTTTTATTGAGTCATAACGTGATCCTGTGGTGTTCTAAGAGAGTATCCTCTCACTAAGAAAAAAGGTCTCCTTCCTAGAGCAAACATCCTTTGAGATTTTGAGATGAAAATTCTGCTTTGATTTAAATTATAGAGTTAAATGTGATGCAATACACATCGGAACTTTGTCCATGGCAAATTCACAGGGCTATTCACAGAAAAATGCAGCACATAGGACACATACCACACTAGTAACAAAGAAATCAATATTAAAGTAATCAAGAAGTATGCAACAGACACCTTGGGCAGCTACAAACCGAAATATTTTTAGTAAGATATTGTGGGTTCTTTTTGTTTGATTTATTTTGTTTGGTTGGTTGTGGGTTTTTTTCGACCAACTTTGGAAATGTACAACCTTACAGACTGACATTTTTGGGAGGCCGGTGTAAAAACTGCCATGTGAATCTGGATCTAAGTTTTGTTCTGTGGAAAAGCTTAGAGAGTGAAGGAATTTCAATGAGAGGTGTGGGTGGTGGCAAAAACAAAACAAGCAAAAAAAGCCCAGTGCAGGCATAAATGTACTGCACCTAACACTGCTGTCATCCCTTTTCCAGGTGACCCTTCCCAGAGCTGTGATGATTGCCATTCCTTTGGTCACATGCCTGTATTTGCTGGTAAATGTGAGCTACTTAGCAGCCATGACTCCCTCTGAACTGCTGGCTTCAGGAGCTGTGGCCGTCACCTGGGGGTGAGCTCTGCATGTGACAACACAGACAATGAAGACACCTTCCAGTATCAAAAGGGGCTACAAGAGAACTGGAGAGGGACTTTCCACAGGGGCCTGTAGTGATAGGACAAAGAGAAATGGCTTTAAGCTGACAAAGGGTAGATTTAGATTAATTGTTAGGAAGAAACGCTTTACTGTGAGGGTGATGAGACACTGGAACAGGTTGTCCAGAGAAGATGTAAATGACCCATCCCTGAAAGTGTTCAGAGACAGTTTGAATGGTACTTTGAGCAACCTGGTCTAGTGGAGGGTTTCCTTGACCATTGTAGGGAGGTTGGAACTGAATGATGTCTAAGGTCCCTTCCAACCTACACATTCTATGAGTCTGTGGCTCTAATGGTACTTTGAGCAATCCCAGCTCTGTCACCTACCGAGCAGTGTATGGCCTTCCCCCACCAAAGGCCAAGACTGACCAGCCCCATCTGACCATGGTCTCCAAAGTGCATCAAGGTTGCCGAGATGGTCCACTCCTTACTCCCCATTCTCGTTCATTCACACTGGGAACCTGTGGCTCCCATCCAGCTCATGTTTTACCCCATGGAAAGTGTCCATAAAGAAAAGCTGAAGGGCATACCAGGAGCATCTCCCCATAGGCACTGGAAATGCAATGAGGGTACATATCCAGACCTGGGGACTGAGAGATACCCCACATTTCAGGTATTTCCAGAGAAATGGAGAGGGCAACGTGCTGCCCTGCTAATCCAGAACCAGTGGGTTGGGAGTGAGACAGTAGCCAACCGAGTGAATCCTGTCCACTTGGCACGTGGAAACTGGAGCAGAGCAGAGTCTTTTGGTTCAGATTCTCCATATGTGGAGAAATAGAAAATGACACAGATCTCTACAACACTTTTGAGAGGTGTCATACACAAGTTGAGTAGCCTTTGGTAACTGTAACTTTGATTGGCTTATGCTTTGCCAGAGCTGCATAGAAACTATTTGTACCTTACATCAGCCAGAGGTGTTTGGTGATGCTAGTGTTTATTCAAGACAAGGAGTTTAGGAAGAGAGGGAAGGGACCATCATGAGAGATGTAGGCATTATGGATGATTTTACATCAGAGCATCGAGCCTTAGTCTAAATATTTCCAAAGACACAAAATCCCTGATAGGCCTAAACGAGTTGTTTGGCAGAAATGATGATACGGTATATCCACAGATTATGTTGCTGCTCATCCTTTTCCTGAAAAGTTATCAGCAGCTTTGCTTCTGTGTGCATTTCACAAGATTTCCAGTTTGAAGATTTGACTGAGCTCTTGCTGGATGTGTTTGCTAATAGCCTTTCATGTCATTTTAAAGACCTGATGCTTTGTTTGAGCATGTTACAAAACATGTTAAGCTGCAGTATCATGAACTTTCCCTGCACTTCCTTTCCCATAATTCCTGGTTAACAAGTTATTAGTAAGCTTCCTCCATATTTACACATATCCTTTTCCTGCCTGATTAACCTTTTCACCTGGGAGTGCAATTCAGGAAGAAATATTAAACTAGTGAACAGAAAGATGGCACTCAACAGCCTGGAGGTCAGGTGGGTAGCCAGAGGCTGAGGCTAATAATGGCTGTGGCTCCAGCAAAAGATGCAGCTATTCAGTCCATATTCCTTAAGAAAGGAGGGGAGGAGTATAATGAAGCCAGAGGAGGATTTGTCAGATTTAAATGCATTTATTCCCCATACAAGAAAAACTGCCAGAGAGGAACATTGTTCTGTGAGAGGTGCAGCCACAAAAAGAGCTCAGGAAACTCTCCTCAGTGTTCCTTTGATGACAATGATTTAACACCAGATCTCAGTTTGCTTGTAAGAAGATCATTGCAGTAGCCCTTGTACTTCAAGGGTCAAAACAATAAAGCACTAATCCCATAAATGCAAAGTACACAATTGCTAAAGATTTTATTATTAATTTTGTGATATATGTTGCTTTCTCTTGACATCTTGTGGTTGTAAAAGGGCACGATCATAGGAGATGGCCAGATTCCATCATTTTGAGAAAGGGAAAAATTTTAGTTCCAGTTGTTGCAAGTACTTCAATAACTTGAAGCCTGAAGGAACATAACCCAGATATTAATTTTCTAAACTATATTTTTTAAATTATTGTGGGAGATAAGCTCCTAGCATGATTTCAGAAAGCTGAGCTCTTGATTTTTTCAACATTTGGAAGAAGTGATACTAAAAAAGAGTACAAGACCTACAATTCAGATGGAAATATAAAGTGCTCTGAAAAACTTTTGAGTTTTGCATTTATGCCAGTCAGATGAACAGTGTGTTTGTTTGTGTATGTGTGTGTACATGTGTGTGATAATTACCCCAAACACCAGCATTTATTGCTCAATTAATACTCTTCATGCTGCTTTTAGTTGAGATGATTATCATATCTTCCAAGTGTTTACCTTGAACTCTGTAACCCTGCTAGTTCTTCTGTTATGGAGGAAGCAAACCACAAGTGCCTGAACGTGTAGAACCAAACTTCTGAAATTCAAGCCATTGCTTTGGCTTAAACCTGATTCACAGAGTAGCAGAAATAGGTACATGTGCAATTAAAGGATTAAATTCTTATGCATAACATCTTGGGGAAGAGGTTATAATGTGGAATATTTCTTTTAGTGTGATGGGAGCAGTTTTCCTGTGATTTCCAAGCTAGTATTGTTGTCAGTGACAGCAGTATCTCCAGGCTTTTTGCCACAGGATCAGTACATAGAAATGGTTTTTTTCCCTGTTGTGACATCTTTATACACCATTGCACCGTGTATGGATGCATATATATATATACACCAGGCAGGAAGAAAAGCTGTCTTTCCTGGACAAGACAAACTTACTAGTCACTAAATACTGCAGGAACTGGAAGAACACTTAAAATCATCAGAAAGATTCCAGAAAAAAAATCAGTAAGAATAATGAAGGGAAGAAACCACTGGTTTTACAGTGGATATTTGATACACTTACAAACTGTAACATCTCATGCTGTGAACTCTTTCTCACCTCAGGGACAAAGTCCTGGGCAGCTGGGCATGGCTCATCTCCCTGTCGGTGGCACTGTCTACATTCGGTTCATCGAATGGCACGTTCTTCAGCGGAGGCCGTGTGTGTTACATCGCTGCAAGGGAAGGCCACATGGTAAGAACAAAAAAAAGGGCTCTGGCTTGCTTTGAGCAACTTTACTGTCTTGTGAGACTAAAGGAAAGAGGAAAACACTGTGTGTATTCAACTGGCAGAGGAATAACTCTTCTATCGCTCAAAGATTTTAACCCCCATTTTTTTCAAATGTAGTTTATATGTTGTCTCTGGCCTTTCTTCTGCAGCCAGGAACTTTCAAAAAGGTACATAGTCACATCTAGCCTGAATTTTAAGAACAGCTTCAAAATGAACCACTGAAATACTGCTGCATACTGGTCACAGACTGGGGGTGACCTAGCTGATGTAATTGCCAGGGAGAGGAACCTGGCTGTGTGTGTGTGTTGTAAGGCAACCTTGCTTGCACTGGGAAGGTAGCCTAGCACTGGCCAGCTGCTTTTGCATGCTATACTGACTACACAGTTTGGTCTCAGGGGTGTTTCAGTCTTCTCATAGGTGGTTCAGCTCAAATGCAACACAGGATATCTGCTCTTCAAGCTTCATAGCAATTATGAGGTGACACCAAGCCTTACATCTCCCCCAGCTGGGCTTTAGCATTGTTTTTTTAGGTGGGGCCAAATGTGGTAGCCCAGTGGAGGTCAGGCTGCTGCAGCTCCCTCCTCCCTGGTCCAACCAGTAAGTTCAGTATGTATTCCCAATAGGCACACACACAAACACAGGTATAAAACCTATATATATAAATGCACATGTGTATAGTTGTATATACCCATATCCAGACAGCAGGGCACACAGATCTGCACATTCAGACACAGCGCTCACACAAACACTAACAGCAGTGAGGGCCCCATCTTGTTCCCCTCTCTGGCTGATTGGGGGTCTGTTAGTGGGAAATATATATGATATACAGAAATATGTACAGTATGGGTCCCTCTAGCAGCTGAGCTCAGACATTCAGTCTGCCCAGTAGCTGGCCTTGCATCCAAGTCTCTCGGTTGCTGGTACCTGGGCATACAAGCCCCTGAGGTTGCTGTCCCATTCCAGCTGCTCATACAGACCCTCTCACTCACAGGTATGGCTCCACACACACCTACCCACACATTTCTACCCACAGAAAAAAGGCTGAGCTGCATTTGTCCTTTTCCGTTTTGAGCAGGCATGTTGTGTTCCTCCTGCACCTCTCTGCTTTTTTCGTCCTTCCTACCCACATTACCTGGCATTTCTGCTCTCAGGTGCAAAGGCACTGCAATAGGTTGCCTAGAGAAGTTGTGGATGCCCCATCCCTGGAAATGTTCAAGGCTAGGTTGGACAGAGCTCTGAGCAACATGGTGTAGTGGAAGGTGTCGCTGCACAAAGCAGAGGAGTCAGAATTAGATGTCATTTCAAGTCTCTACCAACACAAACCATTGTATGAGTCTATGATTCCACACTGACTCCACTCTTGGTTCATAGCAGGGAATCTTTCATGTATATGAATGACCAAGTTGGTGGAGATGACTGGACTGGTGGTTGCTCTTTTTGGTGGTTACTGGCTCCACAACTTCTCTCACTGAGGACAGTGCCTGCTGTACCATGGCAAGCTCTGTGCTAAGCAGTTCACAAATAGTCTGAATTTGACCATATCAGTCTAAGAGCTGAATGCTTATGCCATTTCTCAGACACTCAGCTGTAGCAAAAGTCCTTGCATGATATTTAGGTTGGGAATGAAAAAGTAAAAAAAATAAAAGAAAAAAAAGAAAGCAGACTTTCCCAATGAAACAAACAATAAAGAGGTTACTAGACCTCACAGAGTTCTGAAACAAATCGTGGTTTAATTTGTAGTTAGTTGCATAAATGTTTCAGTAGTCTGTGCCTCATTTTCCAGTCATCCCAAGAGAAGTCAAATTCTAGAGAGACATGACAAAGGGCAGAAGAGTGAGACCATGCAGAAAAGCTCTGATTTGAGTCAGCCTTAGTCTGTCACATCAGTAGTTTGAAAACCTCATCCTGCCTGCCCAAACTGAGGATATTTGATACGGAATCAGTGAGACACAATAACAATACCCTTGAGAGAAGTTTCTATGTTTACACTCCTCAGAGTTGAACTGCTTTTATATGGTGCTTATTTGCTGATTACAAGTGGCTCTGGCTGTGGGCAGAGCTCCCACCAGCAGCTGAGGGGATGAGTAAGGATGAGTACATGATATGATGATACACTGTTTTGCTTTGGCTTTCAGCCAGAGATTCTGTCTATGGCTCATGTGCGATGCCTCACACCCTCCCCTGCATTGCTGTTTACATCTATGATGTCTTTAATAATGATAATGTCAGGAAACTTCACCAGTATCGTGAACCTTTTCAGGTATGTATGTAGCATTCCTCTTTGCATTCCCTCTGCTCCTGGGTTTTATATTGTTTTATAAATGTTTTATTTTAATATATTTTTAAGCCTAGGCTATGGCTTTCTAACCAATATGTTAGGAGAGGGGAGGAGGAAAGAAAGAAATGAAAGATCTTGGGAACCAGCATCTTTACAATGCATGAATGCTTCTATCACTGCAGACTTAACTGGATGTGATTCATCTTCATATTGAAATGAATCCATAATATTCAGATCATTCTAAAATTCTCATTGTTTGTGTTGGAAAGAAAATGAATGGAAGAACTACTAAATTTATATCAATATTGTCCTTTTTAATTGGAGATACGAACATCTGGGATCTGGGATCTGACATTCTTGGAAGATCCCACCTCAAATGTAATACTGTCTGTTTTTTTTTCTTTTCCAGTTTTATAGCATGGTTTTTCTACGGCATGACTATTTCTGGGCTCCTGTATTTAAAAATCAAGAAACCAGAACTGCCAAGGTCTTACAAGGTGAAGTAATAACATAAAACCCTCATATCCTTTTCCTATATTACCCATTTGGCTAAGAAGATATTATGAGAAAAGAATAAGCACTGGTTGCCTACAGATTTAATGTAGTTGTCCTTTTTTATTTTCAAGTTTTGTCTCAGCAAAGTCACCAAGGGGCAAGACAGTGTGGATATACAGGCATAAGTCAAGGCTGAATTATGTCCTCATAAACTAATAATGCACTGCCCCCTCCCTATGGAAAATACATCTACCATATCCTCTTTTTTTTCTTAAAGATTTAAGAGGTGAATGAAGGATGATTCTGATCAACAATACAAGCACCTTCCAGACCTTGGTCACACTCCACAGTGGGTGGCCCATGTGTAAGAGCCTTGCAGAGGAAAAAATAACTCAGAATACCTGAAGTCCTTTGAGATGGCCAGGGGACAGGTCTGTTCCCCACAAAACAGCTAAAAGGAAGGAAATCAGGAGGCATGTGTTTTTCCCCTGATGCCATGAGCGAGCTGAGCTGCTGTGCTTCCTCAGTGACTGAGGGAGGTATTTTTACAGAACAGATCCCAGGAACAGAGGATTCATGAGGCCATGAATGCAAGATAGAGACTTTTACCTGAGGGAAGCTGAATTAACATCCTAGTTTCCATGGAACTAAACTACAGGCTGTGCAAAGCAATATTGAGTGTCCTTTGGGGTTTAGCACAAAGGAGAGCAGCAGTGCTCTGTTAAGCCTTCCAGTCACTGGCTTCTGCTGCTCTGTCCTGAAATTAGGATGCTGGATGAAGATGTTCACCCAACTTGTTTTCTGAGAGGGCTTTAAGAAGTTCTGTTTCTGCAGCTGTGTTTCATGCAATGTATAGAACTCCCACAGTCCTCCCAGCCGGTCTCATGGGGATGTCAGCCTGCTCAGCCTTTGGTTTGATGACCTGACTCTTTCCTTAACCAGAAGCAGCTCTTGTCTGAAGGTTTCAGGTCAACTAATAATGTATGGCTGATGTCTTGCAGAATCTGTCCACGTTGCAGATTTATATTTAAAGGAAAGATTTCCCCTGGTTTAAAAGCAATCCTTTTTATTAGCATTTTGCCAAAAGGTTAGAACACAATGGAGAGGGAGTAGAGTGGCCATCCCACTAAGCTAGATGAAGCCAAACAACATTTCCTTTCCATCAGTGCTGTTGTGTTGGCCAAAAAGCATAAAAGCAAAAAATGAAAAACCTCAGCTTGAACATTCAGTTTTTCCCCTTGTTGTGAAATCACTTTTTCTTGTGCATTCACTAGCCTTTAAGGGAGGGTGGCTTCAAATTCAAGTTTAAATGCTTTCTGACCGGGCTTACAGAAACTGCCTCTGAGATTGCTTGTCCACCTGTCTGTGAACACACGGACAAACCTTTTTACCCAAGGCTGTAAGGTACAGTTGATTTGTACACAGTTGCTCTGTGTTTTGTCTGCAGTTTGACTTTTAGATGCAAGGTAGCAGGGAAAGCATGAACAAACCTGGCACTGAAACCAGTAGATTGCATTTTCAGGTCTAGGAAGGCAGGGAAGACTAGGGGTTAGGGTGTGTGGTGGTGGTGTAGCTCTTACAGGGACATGGGGGTGGGCTGGTAAACAGGATGTTTGGATTAGTTCAGATTTCTAAGTAATACCTCAACTTCTAGAAAGGTTTAATCTAAAGCACCTTCTGCAGAAGTTTCAGGGTTGTCCAGACCTACATTGGCCAGGAATTATGTGACTCTTTACACTGATGTTTTGCTTTCACAGGTCCCTATTTTCATCCCAATAATCGTGCTGATGGCAGCTGTGTACCTGGTGTTAGCTCCCATCATTGATCAACCCCAAACTGAGATCCTCTACATCATCCCATTCATTTTCAGTGGCATCATTCTTTATTTCCCACTGGTTCGCTATAAGTGCCACCCTCGCTTTTTACAGAGAGTCACTTTACATCTCCAGTTGTTCCTGGAAGTTGCTCCGACCGCCAGGGATGAAAACTGAGATAATACCCTCCTGTCATATGGCTCTCTGCACCTCATGGTTTATCCCAGCACTTTGGTTTTCAAGGCTCAGAAAATATTCTTCAGTAAGGAGGAATGAGTAGAATGAAAGAGACGCTAAACTCTCCAGGTGAGATGGACTACAGCCATGACTCCTTATTTTTCCTTCAAATTTTGGAGACATCTTTTTCTCCTTTTCAGCTCTGCCTTGGCAGATTACATGCAGATTCCAAAGGAATATGTGCTTTTGTATTTTCCATGCCAAGAAGGGCTGTTCATCAAAATCTTAGATCTCATACTTCAAGGTAAAAGGCAACAAAAGCGAGACAATTAAATATTCCTATAGCAGGCTTGGATTCTAAGCCATTCCTGGCAATATCTTTAATTATTTCCACTTAGTTCTGGCCCCCTTGACCACAGAGCTTTCCAGATCAATAAAGGAAGGGCTCACCATGATCACAAAAAAAAACTTTTCACTCAGGTATTTGCTCTAGGAAGACCTTGCTTCTCGAGACCCCCACACAGACAGACACAGTGACAACAGTCCTTTCTTTGTCTTAGAAACCATCCTAAATCTCCCATGGAAAAACCTCTGATGTGAGACAAAAAGTGCTTTAAAGCTCTGTCAGTTTACTCAGTTGAGAATGCACTTGTCATCTGGGATCCATGGTGAGGACTCAAAGGACATCACTCAAGTACTGACCCAATATTGCTCCCATAATTCCCCTGAAGAAAAGTAACTTATCTTGTGATAAAAACCCGCCCCCCAAACCAAAACAAAAACTAGAGCATATGTGCCAGTAAGATACTCTTCTTAGGAATTAAAGAAACCACATACTGCACTACCTTAGGAGAAGTGTGCCAGCAGATCAATGAAATACACTGTCCCTTTAGACTCAACATCTGAAATCATGCATCCAATATTAGGTCCTGCTGTTCAAGATGGGGTTGTAAAGACCCCAAAGCCAGGATCTTCTTGGTAGTGTCAGCTAAGGGCAACAGCCTTAGTTGATACGTTCAGGCTGGACTTGAGGAAAAATTCTGCCCCACAATGGCAGTGCAACCTTGGAGGAGTGTGCAGGAAGGTGGTGAAATCTCAGTTCTCTTACATTTTCTGCCATTTCCATTGACTCCTATGATTCTAAAGGCACAGCACAAAAGTCATGAGGTGTGCTCTCACCCACACCTAAACACACTGAAGTCACTATTGTCTCCTGTTCCACAGGAAAGAGAGAGATTATATGCTGTTCTCTTCCCATTTGTCCAGATTGTTCCCGGATGAGACATGTCCTGTCATAACTGAAAAAGTCTAAGAGTTAGTCCCTAAAATGTCTTGTTAGAGTACTGAAAATTATTCAGGTTAGCATTCTTCTGCAGATCTGCTGCTGCAATCCTGGAACAGGGTCATTTGATCCTCCAGGCCTCTTCCAGCCCATCTCAGAGCTCTGTATCTGATTACAATCTCATGCAATGCCACTCCTGTTCCTCTGAATGGTGATACCAGCAGCTACAAGGATGCAACAACAGCCTGTTTTTTCAAGTGTTAGGTATGATAATGGGATAGGCCAGTTGCCACTCTTCCAAATCCCTAGCTTAAACAGTGTTTGGGAGGATTTCCTTCCACTGATTTTTAGTGGAGTTTTCAACAAAGGCCAATGAAGGAACAGTTTTACCTCCTGAATCCTATGACAATGCAAAATTCTTGGGATGCCTCTCTTAAAGCAGAGTATGTACTTAAAAAGACTGATCAGGAGCTCTAGGTTACCTTGCCACCACTGCCCCAGGCTCTTCACCTGATGTCAGGCAAGCTTCTTAAAGGAGCTCTACCTCAGCTACTTATCTAAAAATGAGGATAATATTATTTCTCTGATTATAAATTTTTGGAAACAACCTCTATTTCCTACACCTAATTATGGAGCCTACCACACAGGGCTGTGCTCTTCTGAAGTGGAGACTGGTGACAAGTGGTCCCTTCTAACCCAAACCATTCTATGATTCTATCTACAGTCCATATCTAAAAAGTGAGAATTTAAAGCTTATTTAAAGCTTAGACATGCACAGTAGTTGGGGCTTTAGCCACCTATCCTTGTGTACCAGGTCTGCATGCAATTCCTGTGGAACAGGAGTTATTCCCACTGTTTGATATTAGGTTATTAGTATTGATATTAGTATACTATAGAAGATGAGAAGATGGAAGGATTAAGTGGTTTTCTCAGAGTCATACAGGACATGTGTGGAAAATATGACTTTTCCCAAGATCCAGTCAAGCATGACACCATGTAGCCCATCCTTTCTCCCTGTGCACCTGTGACATATGAACACTAAAAAAAGAACACAAAAAGACCTAGCCTTTTGGATAAATAGCTTTTATATGTTATTGGTATATGAATATAGGGGAGCTGGAAAGCGGCAAGTATCATATTTTGCACCAATCTCATTTTCTATAGATATTATTGTAACAAGATGTTCTTTCTATTTGCGTTGCCTAGGATTTGCAAGCACAGGTGTTTTTATAATGCCAAAACAAGATGCTGAAAGCTTAGAGAATCACAAGATAATTACAATAAAATGGGCATTACAATGAAGTGAGTTAATGTGGCTGTTTCTGTTTCTCATCCAAGAAAAACAATTCCATAGAAATTTTACTGCATGATTGTAAACAATCAGCATCAGGCTTATCTCTCCTTGGTCAGAAGGTTTAACTACATGCGTGGGTGCTTATATGTGCATACACTCATTTTTCAAAATGATTGCTTATCTATTCAACCGCAGCATATGCAAATCAGAATCTCCTTTTCCTCCATCAGACATTTACAATAGAAGTGTCAGAAAGAGGCAGCATGTCCTTACCACTCATTAGTGCAGCACAGTGACAACGTGGCAGCAGACAGAGCTCTGTATCTGCTGCTTGTCCAGGTTGTACTGAAAGATCATGTTGGTTCTGTCTGTCTCCAACGCTCCCGATCTCTGTGACCTCTGCTTAGCCCCTTTCTTCATGGGCTCAGAGGAAGGCTGGAGTATCAGCATTGCCCTCAAGATAATCATAACGTCTATATTTCAGCTCAAGACCCTGAATATGATTGAATCCCATCCTTCAGCTGGCAATCTGCAACCACCAGTCAGTACTTTTACCTTGGTGCACAAAGCTGAATGTATTCTGGTCCTTTTCTGACCTCCTCAGACACAGGTAGGTGGGCTACACCCTGGGGACAGTCAAGAAAGGTCCAGTATGTGAGAGGGTACAGAAAATCCTTCTTTGATGATTTTCTGGTGAGCCTTGAGCATATGCCCAAGTCCAAGTGCCATAATTTGTGGTTGAGGTGAAATTTCCCCTTGGGTGGGACAGAGCTGAATTCATAATGAATTTAATCTTCCTCTGTTGCAGAAACACAGTTCACCCGCTTAGGTTGACTGGGTTTATCTGATCAGTTCTCAGCCAGTGCAGAAGTTTCAGTGTTCAGTCTCTCCTGCTCTTTCTGGGGATATAAGGAGTAAGCAAGGCCTCCCTACTTGGAGCAGGACCATTATCATGCTAGATTTGGACACCTGTGACTCTGTCTCTTCATATTTTGGAAAACACTTAGTATGGAGAGCCTGTCATCTCTCTGCACTGCTTTCCTGATCAAGAAATTTTTCTGAAGTTCAATCTGAACATCTCAAGCTGCAGTTTTTGACTGTTTCCCTTCCCTGTATCATCTGCTACTGTCAAAGAAGTTGGCTCCATCTTTTTTGTAAGTTGTCTTCATGGAGCTTAGGTTGCTGTTATGTGGCCTCTTCTCCATTTTGTCAGTCTCAGCAGCAAGCCCAACTCAACAAACCTCATGTAGGTAATGTGCTCTGAGCCTCTATTTTGGGATCTGTCTGCTGGACCCTCCCCAGTTTCTCTGCTTTCCTTTTGAACTGGGGAGGGATCAGAAAATTTGATGCAACATTGCAGGTACACACTCACAGGTATTAAGTCAACAGAGACACTGACATTCCTTTTCTTAGTTTTCTGACTTAATTTTTCTCCTAATATAGGCCACTCTGTGTAACACCAGCTCCTTTCAGCCAGTTTGTATTTTCTAAGACCTTCAGCTGACTCACTTGAAGGCAATGGCAAACTCTTATGTTATACAGTTGTTTCTAGGATCAGAATGACTCAATCCAGCAGTGCAGAGGGATCTGTATCTTGCACTTTACCATTTATTGACTAGTTAGTTGGATGCCATCAGGGTCTTTGTGTATGTGACTCATTCCTCATGGAGGAGTGATTTTCACTAAAACAGATGCAGACCCAGAGTCATACAATAAATGGGTGGTCTTAGGTTTGTGAACTATCAGTGAGACTAATGGGTAGTGAAATAGCCCATCTGTTTTTAGGGTCAAGCTACCATGTCAGATTTGTCCTCTGAGACGGTGAACCCTATGGCTTAAGTGTCTTGCAGTTAAATGACCATCTCTTCCTTCTAAAGGTTGGTCATTAGTTCTTACTGTTTAATTTCATGGGCTGTGACCTGGTTTCCATGCAGTGAGATGACAGGCAATGGGGGAGCTGAGAACAGGGAAAATGAAAAGTAGATTGAAAAAGAATTCCTGTATCTTCAAGTCTTGTCTTGTGTGTCTGAATTATCTATGAAAAATCCAGACATGCACAACACCTAAACAGCAAAGACATGTTCCCAGAAGTTCTGAAATGGCAGAATAAAATTTCGTTGCTCAGCAGTTATTCCTTTCCTTTCTGTTTATATGTTCTGGGGGTATTCTTTAGTTCACAATCTATTTTTTCGACAGCGTATCTGTGTCATTAACAAAGCAAAGCAACAGTTCAGTATTCTCCTCATCTCACTACAACTCCTCTCAGGTAATTGTAGAGAGCTGTAAGGTCCCCCCTAAGCCCAGACAAGTCCCCTGGTCTGCTGTCCCCAAGGCGGGTGAGAGGATCCCGGGAGGTGTCAGTGGTGTCAGCAGGTGCCAGCTGGTGTCAGTGGCAGTGGGGTGATGAAGAGCTTGGCAGCATCAGCCTCTCCCTCGCCCATGGCAGGGCAGGATGAACAGCTGAGCTGCCCTCGGGTGTGCAGCTGAGGCTGAGGAAAGGGTCTGTAGTGCCCAGGGAGTTGTTTAACTGTGCCGTCATGGACAGCCATGTGCAGCCCCTGCCAGTCCTGAGCTGCCCTGTGGTACCACCCTTCAGCTTCATCCACTGACATCACAGAAAAACTCATTTTGGGGCAGGAGAATGAGATCAATCATCTTTGGCTGTGGTCAGACAGATGCCAGCTCTGGAGCAAAGGATAAGGCAGTCCTGTGGCTGGTTGGAAGTGAAATGGAGACAGAGAGCAAGTCCTGCCCTCTGCAGCAGTGGCCCCTGGTCCTTGTGTCCATCTGCCCCAGGCACCCGCAGCCCAGCACTCAGCAGAGCCACCTCTGAACGGCATCAGGGACACTTCTCTTGGGCTGCAACAACCGGTCCTGCCTGGGGACAGGAGTTTCTCCCAAGAACTATAGCTTTTTTACTTGAAGCAGTAGTGGTTAGAAAGGAAGGCAGCTTATCAGGCTGAAATCAGCACGAGTCCTTGTGAAGTCAGGCAAATCCACGAAAACTGAATTATTCATAGCAGTATTCAAAACGTATGCATCCCCCTGCCATGCTGGAAATCCAGATGAAATGCTTTCATGCTGGAGCCGGATACCCCCAGAAGAACTTTAGTAACACATTTTAAAAACCTGGCTCTTTGTCTTGTCTTGAGATCAAAGCTGGTTGGGAAGCAGGAGCTACCTTGAGGAGCAGGCAGGACCTTGTCCTGCTGAGCTCAGGGCTTGCTGGAAACGCACAGAGTAAAACTCAAGGCTCAAGTTATGTAACTGAGCACAAAGTGAATCTGACTTCTTCATTTCGTTGTCCAAGGTGAGTGCAAACAGATAAACACATGGGATAATGGTAAAGGGTCAGTTATTAGTTGCATAGAAAAAAATGTATTTTTTCTGTAGCTTGGAGATTTGGTGGAAGAAAGTGAGCATTTTTTTTATGTTGTGCTGATCCCTAACACAGAGAAGCTATAGCTGTGAGTTAGGACCTGCTTTTTGCTAAGTGCTGTACATAGAAGCCCCTTCAAAAATGAAACCATTTGTCAGAGACTATCTCAGCAAAACTGCACCATACAACGCCTGAACTCTGAAGAAAAAAAACACTTATGTTTTCAGTGGATTCAGTCTATGGGCTGGAGCCCCAATTACTGTGCAGTTCAATGGGCTTTTCAAAGTGTGACCCACAGAAATTCTTTGTGGGACAATGTACCCTCCAGAAGTGTTTTTTCAGAAGAGGGAAGACTGGCAAACAAACTCAGTTTTGCCTTTCCAGCATTCCTTCAGGTAGGACAGTGGGAGAGTGCATTTCTCCTGAGGCAGAAGAAAAACAGAACTATCAGTGCTCCAGCTCAGCTTGTCCACAAGTATGTATCTTCTTCCCCTGCATCTTCTGTAGGGAATACCTGGATTCATGCTCATGACATGTCAGCAGCCACAGAGATGTTTTGTATTGCTTCAAGCAGAAATGGAGATGATATTTAGCCCATATCATAAAGCTTGCAAAGCAAAGCACTATACCTGCTCTAGTTTGTAAGAGATTATAGGAAATATAGTTCAGAAAGGGCAGAACCTTTGGCTGTCGGGTCTGACAAGGTCCTGGGTAGATGTAGTGAGAGTTATAAAAGGCATCAGCTAGAGCTAATTAATTTCCTAAAAGCACTTTGAATATTAGCAGGTTGCTTTAAAGAGATGATTTTGTTATTACTCGGAGCAGCAAATTCTCCAGGGTTATGTTGCATTATGTGGCTTTTCTCAAGTCAGTGTCCTGGCCCCATGTTGCTCCTGGCATACTGACCATCCTTTCTGTGAGAGGTTCCACACCACCCAGGACACTCTCTTTGCATCTTACATGGGTGGCTTTGGCTTAGACTGGCTGGGAGCTGTAAGGGAGGAGCATGCACAACCACCAGTAAAGCAAGAAAATCAAACCTGATGTAAAATCTGCATCATTTTAATCATAAAGCCTTAAAAACACCAGCCCCTCAGCTCCTTCTGAGTTTCTCCTGAGGGCCAGTGCAGCTCTCTCTGAGGGACACACTATAAACTTCTTCCCTCAAGTGAATTGCAGTCCCTGGCCATGTCCCAGACTTTAGTCCATGAAAACACAGCCAGATTCAGCTCCTGTCTCTCATGGAGTCAGTGGGTCACAGGGAGCTTTCAAACAGTCTGACACATCTTCACAGATGATGGACAGCAGATAGGATCCAGACGTGTCCTCCAGCACAAGACTTTTCTTTTGGAAGGAATTTTCCCATATCTTTCCCCAGTCTTTGCTGTCAGGGTTTCCTTCATAACATACAGCCATCTGGTTTCCCTCCAGTTCCTGGCCATCAGCACTGGCTTCCCAGTTGGAGAAGGCATGGTCATAATACTGCCTGCTTCTTTCCATTGTCACTATCTGCTGCCTACACTCAGTGAGAAGGGCACCCTGAGCTACCCTGAACACCCCACCCCACTTCAGAAAGGCAACCATATCCTGGGCTGTATCCAAAGCAGTGTGGCCAGTGGGGCAAGGAAGGTGATCCTGCCCCTCTATTCTGCACTTGTGAGACCCCACCTGCAGTGCTGTGTTCAGCTTTGGGGTCTCCAGCACAGAAAGAACACTGACCTGCTGGAGTGAGGCCAGAGGAGGCCACAAAGGTGATCAGAGGACTGGAGCAGCTCTCTTAGGAAGATGGGCTGAGAGAGTAGGGGCTGTTCAGCCTGGAGAAGAGAGAGTTCTGGAGAGACCTTATAGCACCTGAAGGAAGATGGGGACAAACTTTTTAGTAGGGCCTGATGCAATAGGGCAAAGAGCAATGGATTTAAACTGAAAGAGGGTAGATTCAGACTAGCTGTTAGGAAGAAAGTTGTTATGATGAGGGTGGTAACACTGGCACAGGTCGCCCAGAGAAGTGATAGATGCCCCATACCTGGGATCATTCAAAATCAGATTGGATGGGGCTCTGATCAACCTGATTTACTTGAAGGTGTCCCTGGTCTTTGCAGGGGGGGCTGGATTACATAACCTTTAAAGATCCCTTCCATCCCAAATTATTCTGATTCTATGATTCTTCCTTGAGAGTCCCCAGCACACCTGCCTGACTTGAAGATGGCAGGGCACTGAAGTCCTTCTGTACTGACCTGAAGTGATGTTTAAATCACATGGAAAACAGACAGTGGAGCCAAGAACTGAGCCTGGGCTCCTTACAGCCTCCTTGCCCTGTGCCAGAAGTGATGATGAAACATTTATTGATTGCAATGAAGCATTGCTGCACTGAGAGAGCTAAGGCAGGAGTCCACATGGCTCCATGTTTCAAATGCTTTGCCTCAATATTTTTCCAACTACAAAGATATATGTATTTTCTCTCACAGGAAGACATTTGGCAGCAGAGTTAAGTGAACCCTAAGGGCTGTTATAACTTAGACCCATCTTTGGGAGCCCAGTGATGCATGCAGAAGAGCTCTGTCTTTACAAACTCCTAAAAGCACATATGACTACTGCATACTGCTTTTCCATTGAGACTTACAGACAAATTCCAGCAAGATCACAGAATAGGCTGTGGGCAACCTAACATCAGTGCTGTGTCATCTTGTCTGTTTACTTGGTGAATTCAGATTTTCATACATTCATGAAATAGAGAATTCAACAGAGAATTCACTTGGGGGAAAAATATGCCTGGGACTCAAAGGTTGAGGAATTTAAATCAAACTCTCTTTCAATAAATGCAACCATTAAGAGCCTCTTGATTGTTAATTGAATATTTGAATTTAAAATGCTAGTTAGAAAAAATAAATTAAATATGCTTCATTTCTGCAAATAAATTTATCCTCTGTTAAAATCCATTGAGGGATACCCCCAGGGTGAATTTTCCTTACATCTCATTTCTGCCCTGGGGTGTTTTCATAGCAGTCTGAGTCATCCAAAGCTCCCAAGTTGAATTAATTTCTGAGTCTCAGAGTTGATATCCCACAGACAAAGCCATGTCTGTGATTCACAAACGCGCTGATTAATACAGAGCGGGAGGAATCCTGGCACTGCTGTTTGCACTCTGTTTCTCCCAGCCCGCTGGAGCCAGCCTGGCTTTGTGCAGGTCCCACATGATGCTGGCTGGCACTGGGAGAAAGCAGAGACCTGGCAGGATGGAATGGGGAAGCCGCACGCATTGGCGTGAGCCCCCTTTCCCTGTGCTTTCCCCATTCCAGCAGCCAGCAGCAGCTGCATGTTGAGCACATCTCCAGAGGCAGCAGCCAGGACTTCTGCTGCAGCAATACCCCTGTAAGCCTGGGCAGTGCTCCTTTGCTCATGCTACAGACTGTCACCAGCTTTATCCCTCCGTGCGGTTCAGCTCCAGCTTCTCCAGCCTGTCCTGGCCCTGGACAGAAGGTTCTCCCACAGCTTGTTGCTTCTGTCTGCTGGAGCAGTGTTGAGCTGGGTTAGGAGGAGACCCTTCCTTGCAAGGTAGGTGGGCTACTCACACCAGAGCCTCATATGGTGGCAAGTGATGGTTCCTAGCCAGCAAGCTCTGCCACGGGATTTCTCCATCCTCTGCATGCTAGTGGGGTGTTGAGGAGCTGCACCCGCAGTGATGCTTCAGGCAGCTGTAATTTTCAGCATTTTTGACTCTCTGCTTTTCCTGTGAACATTCAGCCGATTTTTGGGCACCAGGCAGAGGCACTGCCCCTGTTCACAGAACAGAAGTACTGGTGGAGACATGGCAGAGTCCATCGTAAGCTCTGCACTTCCAGGCTCCAAATTCTCCCGCACCTTCAGCTGGGCTTGGAAATGTTTCAACTGCAGTGAGAGGTGCAAGCCCATCTGTGCCAGGGCTCTGCTGACACCGAGTGGGTCCCACAGCAGGGCCCTCGGACCCGCAGCGGGGTGGTTCTCCTGCTGTGGTTTGGGAGATGTGCAGATGGTGCCATCAGGATGATTAACAGCACCGAAGCCAGTTTGCCAAGAGCCTATTGATTTTCCAGAAGGGTGACAAATCTTCTCCTTATGTACCAACACTGAGCCTGTAGTAATCTGCTTATAGCAGGAGGGAAACCAGCTTTCAATGTGATTTAGGGAGGGCCATGGAGCATCCAGACACATACCAATATGATCTTTCCTGAGTGCTGTTACACAATGCCTTAATAATTAATTAAAAGCAAATAACATTTATGCTTAACACTAATTTGTAGCTGAGTTAGGGCAGCAGATTGAGTGCCAAGACCAGATCCTGCACTGGTTGGATGGCTTCCTGATGAGTCAAAGTGAGTAAGGATTGACCCTGGGCTCTTCCTCCCCCCAGGGGTCTTGGTGGATGACCACACAGGGAAGTGACCATGATGCTGGCACTTAAATAACCTCTTTTTTTGACAGATTAAAAATCTGGGAAGATCTCCAGTTAACAGAGTTTACCAGACATGATGGTTTGCTACAGTCTTAAAGCAATTGGGTTGTGGCCAGACAGAAGCAAGGGACATCACAAAACACTGTCACCACCTGGTGTACCTCCCTCTCCTCTGCTGTGTTACAGCCCCTCATATTAGGCACTGTATGAACATGTAGCGAAAAGACAATGCTGAGATTGCAATCTCATCACTTGATTTGTATGGCTATCATCACAGATGTGTCAAAAAATCTGAGAGGTGTTACCGTGAGGCTTTTCCATATCTGTCTATTTATAAAGCCAATCTAGTTTTCTGGGTAGTAGTGGAAGAAAATAGCAAGCTGATTTTTGTGATGTTGGATCCTGCTCATTTCCTACCCCTCAGTCTTCCCTCTGTGGACCCTGGTCGAGGCTGAAGCATTGGCTTGGTAAAGAGGACCATGGTGATGGCTCTGACAACCATGGCAGAGTCTGACCTAGTCCTATGGGCCTTGATCTCCAGTTGTTGGAGAAGGAGCCAGTGTGTCCTTTCCTGAGATGAACAGAAGCAAAAGTCTCAGCTGCCTCCATTGTGTTTTCAGAGCACCATCATCTGTTGCCAATTTACTACTGATGCAGCATGTATCAGGTTTACAGCAGGTCACTGGAAATGTACCTGAGCCCATTCATCATTTTTAGTAGCAAAGCAGTGCTTAAGTGCAACATTAATTTAAATTTACCTTCCTGCAGAAAACCGGTGGACAGGGAGCCTTCCAAAAGATACATTTTTATTATCTCTCTTTTCTACCTTCAGCTGTTGCTAAATATTTATTTAGGTTTACCCTGCCAAAGGCTTTAACTGCAGCCACATTTCATTTTCCTCCAGGGTAAGTGGTGGCAGGCAGCTGTTCACGATGGGCAGAGCCAAAAGGGCCTTCCCATGGTGGCTGGGGAGTGTGACTAAGGCCAGGCCATGGGAACATGGAGGTCAGAGGTGTGGGGGGGGACCCTAAAAACCCCAGCGAGGGACATGAGCCCCCAGTGCATCCTTTCCCAGGGCTGTCCTGGGGAGCCTCAGCTCGTGGGACACCCAGCACTCTGAGCTTAAGGGAAAGGGTCTTTCAGACTGAGAGGGTAAGTTATTGCCTCAGGGGTATGGGACACACTATGGGATGCAGTGGAGAAGCATCTTGGAATTGCATAGGACTTACTATGTGATGTTTAGAGCAGGAAAGAAGTGTGGTGAAAGGGAGGGATCTCGGTGGTTTGGGAAGGAACAAGGGTGGGAAAACACAATGATAAGGGGATAAAAGGTCCCAGTGGCACGTCAAGAGTTTGCTGGTTGCCTTGTCTGTCTGGCCATGCCAAGTCTTCTCACTGAACTCCACTTCAGAGGCTTTTCCTAAGTGGGGGACTCTCTGCTCTGTGTGCACATACGTGTTGGGGGGTCTAGGTGAATCAGTGGTGAATATCAAGCTGGACTAAATGGTAAGTAGGATAAGAGGCTTTTGGGAGACAGATATCAAAGCAACCATAAGCCTGGTCTGTATGCCAGAGGCACTAGAAGTCTGCGTGTTGGCTACTGGAGGGACCAGGAGGTCCCAGCCAGCTACTGAGAAGATCATGATGTCTGGAAGTCAACTGAGAGACCTGTTTGTATGTGTTTGTGCAAAAGCCAACTGCAGATGAGAGGATTCAGGGACCAAATACTGTGCAGACTTGAGTGTCTCAGTGGCTAGAGTGGCTAGAGGGATCCACATTGTATATATGTCCATATAAGTATCCATATGTTCTATTAATGGACTTTCATCATGATCAGCCAGAGAGCAGAACAAGATGAGTCTCTTGGAGCTGGTTGTGTTTGTGTGTGTTGAGTGTTTCTGTGGAAGTGATCATGTATATGCCCAGATATGTATTGAGTATGTGTGTTTGTGCTCATGTGCCTGCTGGAATAGATGCTGAGCCCCTCTGCCAGCTGGACATGGGAGCAGGGAGCTGTGTCATTGTTGTGTCAGCCTGTGACAGTGACCTGTTCACTTGGGCCAGCAGTTGGGTTGAAGCCAAGGATATCCTGCTGCCTGAGCAAAAGGACTGAAAGTCAGAACATGCTCCTTTAAATGTCTTCTAGCTTGCAAACTCCCTCTCAGTTAAAGTTGGATGATGACAGGCACATCCAGCCTTTGTTCAGCCACACCTGAGCTGACAAAGTTCATCCCAATGGCCAACCAGTCATTGGTGTGATCCATGAATTGGATGTTCCTCTACCAATCTATCCCCTCCACAGGCACAGCCTGAGGGACGTGCTGAGACAAGTCTCCCCAAAATCTGTGTCACCCTGATACAGGATGTAGCTGGCATAAAACATATGTTGGGGAACTGAGCAGACTGAAATATGAACACATCAACATTGTGGAGGCATTTTCAGTGATGGACAAGTCCACTAGGAGAGATGAAGCTTTCAAGGCCTTAGGGACACATAAAATTTAGTTTTGGCAAATAAATTGCAGTCCTTCTGCCTTTTCATATGCTTCTCTGAGCTGCTGTGGAGGAATACCACGATCCAACCTTATATTTCCATCAAAACATAATAACAAATTACAGGCTCTTGTATCACTTTGACATTCTCCAAGTGATCGCAAAGATACACTCTAAGCTGATGAATTATTTAAAACAGATGCATTTCATTTCAGAAAATGAATGTGATTAAGTGGCAAGATATTACGAAGAAAACTGAGACAAAAGCCTAAGTGAATCTATTTTCATAAAATATAACATGCTTCCTGTCTGATGATAATTTTGAGTAAACAGTTGAATTAGTAGGTAGACTGATAGATTGTCCACTAGGAAGACATATTTACACAAGAAACTAATACAAAATAGAGAATGGTCTTGCTAAGCAAGATGTATTATCCTCTCTCCACTCCATCTGCAAAACAGGCAATGAAAAGAAAAGAACACATGGGGCTTTTTTAGTTGCAAACTGCTCCTCCTTCCAAAGCCCTGTACTGGGTGCTGTGCGGGAAGGTTTTTGCTAGAGCACTGCTGATATGTCACTTTGTAGATGTCACAGAAGCTTACAGGTTCTGCCTACATCTCTCTGCCAAACATATCCTAGATTGTCATGGCTTTTGTGGCTTATCACAGTATGTATAGCTCTATGGGGAGAAGTCAGGTCCTTTGTCAGATGGGATCTGGAGGAGGTGTTTGAAGACATGAGTGCCCAGGAGCTTGCCTGTTTTTTCCCAACGAAGTCTGCTTGTCTACAAAGCTTTCTTGACAGCATTCTTAGGTATACAGACTACTAAAACACTATTTCATGGAATACGTAAATTATCTTTGCAATGAAAATATAAATTTGCTCTCACATATGGCTTTATTATTATGTACTGATTTTATTTGTTTACTTTTATTTCTACTGAAATACATCAGTATCATTTATTTGCATATTTTCTTCATTGAAATCTCAAATTGTACTGCGTATCATCATATTCGCTTAATATAGTATAAATTCCCCTGCTGTTTTAGTTGGACATCTGTCTTAAACTGTGGCGGTGGGGAGCAAACTGTGTATTTCATCTTAGAAATGATCCTGTTGAACGATACATGAATCTTCATTTAATTTCCATCTTCTCTTCTGCAGTACTTCTTTCCTTTGCTTCTTATTTTCCTTAATAATAACTCTTGTTTAATATTTAAATTCACACAAGTAAAAAAAAAGTTTCCTCTCCCTCCCCTCTTCTCTCCTCCAACACTAGACAAATGACTTACATTAGAGGAGAGCACTTCTGGCTCAAGTCTAGCCTGGATATTGACTGCTGTCAGTTTGCTTCTGTTTGGATTCACCAGTACTGATTTTTGTTTCCAAGTTGGACATGTATCCTTTCCAAGCATGAGTCTCCTACAGACGTTCTAGCTCTTCAAAGACTAATATCTGAGCTCTTCACATGCATGACTACCACCCCTATCCCAACAGCCATGGGGGTCTGAGACAAATAAAGAGGAAGTATTTTTGTATATTTGTATTTTTTGACAGAAATGGCAAAATGTAAATAAATAGAGTTTTAGCAAAAGGATGGTGAAAAACCTCCCAGGAGTTTCTCTTTTCCAGTTGCAGAGGAGTATACAGTGGAAACAGACTGCCAATTTTCTATTTTCCATAAAATAATAGAAAAGTTAATTAACGTTAAGAAACAGAAACTAAGATCAGTGTAGCAACAGTTTAATTAAGAGATATGTACACTGAATACTGGGAGTGAAACCAGTTATTTATCTTGAACAAAACACCCCTTTGGAGGAAAGCACTTGTTTATTTAGACTGAAAACAGACATCAGACAATATGCTGACCAGTGTCCTACTAAGCACCAGGCAGTGTGAGTTCCAATTCACCCAAAGTGGTCTGAACTTTCCAAGTAGTGGGAGTAGTAAGTGCTTCATATCTTTGCAAAGCCACCTCTCTCCAATTCAATGCCCCACATCAGAGGCACCTGAGGCACCTGTGCTCTTTAATATATCTGCAGACTAATCCTCCCCACCCACACAGGCACATAAAAAATGGAAATAACAATTAAGGCTATGTACATGAATACAGCTCTTTGAAAGGTGCTAATGATGCTACTGCCTGAATCAGGAGAGCACTTACACACAGCACACATTCACATCCAAGTTTCATGGGGAGAAGAGTTTTAAAGTTTGGGTACAATATCAGGCTGCATAGGGGGTATTATTATAGATGGAGCGGAAAGGAAATTGAGATTAAGAATGGTCCATGGTACAAACAGGAAAGGGCATGGAAAACAAGAAAAAGAAAACTCTGAGAAGTAGACGGTTCACAGTTGTTTTAGGCAGCAGTTTGAGTTTCTCAGTTTGAAAATGGAAAAAACAACTACTTATCACCAAGATGTGGGCTGGTAATTCATGTTGAAAAGTGCTCAGAGATTCTTGGAAGAAAGGTACTTTTGGAAATGCAAAGTGTCATCCTTGAAGTGTTTGTTATTATGGCACAGTGTGATTGTGGACTACGAAACTGCTCCCATAAAGTGATGTGTAAGGAAAGAAGCAACCCATCCAATACTGAACACTTGGCCAATCCCAGTATTTCTACCTGTGATACTATCAACAGGCAAATACTGGTGGGAAGAGTCGGTAAGAAAAAAACCTCAGGTATGTATTTTACTAGGTCTCTCAACTGGAAAAGCTCATTTGCTAAGTGTACAGCTCCAGGTGCACAATCATTTTAGAAATTTGTATTTATTCTCATTTTGTGTCCCCCTGGGAAACTTTAGCCACACTGCCAGAGTGATGAAAGCAGAACCAAGGTAGTCAGCAAAAGAAAGTGACAGACTTCCATGTTCTCCTAGTCCATGACGATTATGCTCAATTAGCCCTGTACCTTTACTTCAGGATCGGGAGAGATATACCTTAAAACATTTTTCTGTCCACTCACTGTGTTACAGCATGTGCCTTCAAACCCTGCAGTCACATTATTTGCCACCTTCAAGGCTTGTGCCTTTAATGTCGGTCTGTACCTCAGTTCCTTGGGTTGCCAACACTCAGCGCATCACAGAAGGGGGGAGTGCGGAGTTGCACCCAAAGTCTTTCCATTTTGGTCCATCTCTCTGCCTCTTTGAGATATTCTGCTTAGGTTGACAGCATGTGTCAGTCTCTCTCCAGATTGTTAATGATTTGCAAAGTCGAAAGTGTGGTTGTTGGCATTCCCTTTTCTTCATGTCTCCTGCCGGCAAGTGCTAAGGAAAGAGAAAAATTTAAGATACATTCAGACCATAAGGACAAAGATGTTCAGAAACTGAAGTCTAGTCTTTTTTTTCTGCCTTTAAGATAGAAATTCTTCAAGAACTGGACTATCCTACTTCAGACCCAGGCTGGTTTACCCCAATTTATTCACCAGTGTTTGAAGAAAAGGTGGAGATAGCACTGCCTCCATTGTACCCTATGTTATACATTGCATTTCTGATGCATTATGGAACCAAGCCCAGGCCAGCTCTACAAATGAATCCTAGAGAAAATCAGACCTGTTCTGCCAGTCATAAATCCACTGTTATTAGCACAGCAGACTATTGGATACCTGTATGGTGACACCCTTCCCTAAGGACATCTGAGGAAGAGTATGGAAGGGAGTGCATACTAGGAAACACAGTCAGCACAGCTTCTTCCCACTAGGTCTTGCTACCAGGAATCTGGGATATATGGGATGTTTTCCTCCAATAACATAAAAGCAGCCTTTATACCACAAATGCAAGAGCACCAAAGATATCTACTTGCCACAAGATGAAATCCAACAACAAAATAATATTCACTTTTCACAAAATTTGGTAGTGCCTGTAGTGCCTCTTTCTCCTCCTTTTCTCATTTAATACACATTGGTTAATGATCTCCAAGCCTCTACCATCACCTTCTTTTGTCTTGGCAGAACACTCCAGGTAGGCATATTCCCCAATGCTGGCAGCTAAAGCTTCTCCTTCTGTAGTGTTAATTGGCTCGTTTCCTGGTGTAGTTAGTTTCTTCTTAACACCTGCATCTCCCCTTAGTTCTATCTTGGCAGCCACAAGAATAATAGGTATTGTGGGGCAGAAGTCTTTGATTTCTGGAACCCAAAAATCGAGGATGTTTTGCTGTGAGTTCAGGCTTGTCCATGAGGAAGCACATTAAATTAACATCAGTGTCCCTGTAGACCACTGAGCAGAGATTGTGGTGACTGACTTAATTCTTCCCCGCTACATCCAAAAGAAATGGTTTCATGTCCCATTTACCTCTGTGTCAGTAGTGTAAGTATCAGAGTTGGCTTGTAGGACTTGGAAAGCTGCTTGTGACATAGAGCAAAGATGAGGCATATCATACCACAGGGGTGATATCCAAGTACAGTTAGCTTTCTCCTAAGAGCAGTCATTCTCATGATGGGCATTTTTTTAAAGCTTGAGGAAAGAAATCCCATTATCTCCCTTATCTCCTTTTTTTTCTCTCCATACTCCTTTCTTATCTTTGTTCCCTATTTTTTCCCCTTTTAATTTCTCTGGTATCAGAATCTTCTGAAATTGTGAGTACCTTACTCTTGCCTATTATTATAGATCAAAAAATGAAGGTATAAGCCAAGTTTGGATGTAACCAAGATTCCTGCAGTGCCCTAGATTTCTGTGGTATCATCTCAGACATTGTTTACGGTCAATGTTCAGTCCATAGCAAATTTCATTTCATGGATTGAATGACTTAATTTTGTGATGAGATGGAATATAAAACACTGTGGTGAACAACTTTCCAAATCAGTTTTAGCGACATTTTTCCTGTGATGATCTGCTAGTGGAATTCTACCAATGGCTATTCTATGTAGATCCATGCTGCTTTTGCCCACAGTCTATTGTTGTGTGGGAGTTAAAGTGTTCTCAGTCTTCATATACTCACAGTTAAGTTATATGAGATAGAAGTTTGCTACTATCCCTTACAGTATAATAGTTTCCAGCATCAACCACCTTCTCTTTCTCAATGTTCAGTATTAGATTTTTTTCTTCTAATATTGTTTCTGCCTCATCTCCCTCAGTTCACTGGTTCCCTTATGGAGAGAACTGATCACCACACTTTAAAGACCACCATGAAGACCACAGTAGTTAAAGGAATAGGCTAATGTATCTTAATATGGGCAACAAATCTGCAAGGAGAACCATATGACATCATTGTTTTTAAAAGAAACCTACTTTACTGGCAATAAAGTGGAAGTTACACAAATCATTAACAAATCAGAACATGTTTACTTCAGAAATTTCCTTGTTCCTATTGCAAAAGACTCATCCTGCCTGAGTATTTGAGTACTGAGTGTGCCAAACTACTTGATGGAGGGAGGGAGTGACAGTGCTGGAGCATGAAACAGTAGTAGACCTGTCAGAGAGACCCTCAAGACATCACTTTTCCAATCTTCTGAGGCATCAAAAATAAATTAATTGCAGAATCAAAGAATCGATGAAGCAAGAAGAGATTATCTACTCCATTATGCCCTGCTCAGAGGAGGATCAACTACAGCACATTGCTCAGGACTATGTCCAGACGAGTTTTGAATAGGTCCAAGAATGGAGAATCCACACCCTCTCTGGGCAGCCTTTTCCAGTGCCTGACCATCCTCAGAGTAGTGAATGAAGTCTAGTTCCTTGAGAGTCCAAAGAGAAAGAACTGCCCAGTGTTACAGATGAACTCCAGAGATGGAGACTGAATTCCATGCTATCTTGTTGGCATTGGACAAGCAATTTTCTCTGTCTCAGTTTTCCTGGTAGACAAAGACTGCAAGGTGTCTGCAACTACTAAAACTGAGAACAAAGGGAACTGGAGGTGGATTAATTTGGTCTCTCTACAGAGAAATCTATTTCCAAAGGCATTGTTGGTAGTATATAACACGATTAGTAAGTTAGGTAGTCAGCCCATTTATTTCATATAACTACAGAAGGGTTCTTCAACTGAGATGAGAGATTGTAGGTCTAAAAATTTTAGCCTAAGGATGAGGAACTTGCTTTTGTTTAATTTGAAGTCAGATGAGGCCACTGTACTGTGGTGGTCTAATTTTACTCTGCCAGACTGTATTTCTGGAGACTTATTCAAATATGAATCTGATAGTCTCTCCATAGGAACCTGACAAAATTAAACTCATCAGCTTCTGCCTTCCCTCTCTTATTCCCTGGAAGCACAATGCCATTGGGTTCCTTACAGTTCTTTAGGATCATGAAGGCATTTCTTTTTTGGGATTATATACTTTCATGGGCATTGTACTTAGCCTAAACCTCTGCATAAAAATATACAGGTCTTTTCACCTTCTCTCCTTGTGCCTTGGTGTTGAAGTTTCTTGGTAGATCAGTTTGGCTTCTCTGCTGAAGAGCACTGATCACAAGGGGATCTCAGAGTTAACCCCTTTTTTCCTTCAGGGATGCTGAAAGCAATGAACCTGCTGTGACACACAACAAGTGGTCTGGTTCCTATTTGTGCCAGAAACTCTCAGCAGCTTAGAGACACAGATACAATTTCTGCCTGTCCTCCCACATCTACTCAGAACTTTTTCACACTAGCCCATGAACTGCTCATATTTAGCTGCCTCTTGCTTTCCTTACTTTGCTGAGAAGTGTTGACTCCATGAGGACTGCAGGATGCTTGGTGCTTGTGCTACAGGTCAGTGTGCAGGGCTCAATATGCCATTATGGCACATATGACTCCCCCAGCATGCTATGCCACAGCAGGCAGTGTACTTACTTGCCTACTTATTGACAAAGGGGAGAAAGATTATGTTCCCCACTGAGCTTTCATGCTTTTGGTACAGACTTATGCATGAACACAAATATCTGAGTTACATGCATAACCTTTAGAAAATCTGTTCAGCAAAAAGAGCAGGGGGGGAATATATCTGGAAACAATCTATAGTAATTGACTAGAATTGTCTTCTTTGCAACAAAAAAAATGCCAAGTGGATTAACTCAAGGAAAAAAAAACCCAAAAGCTGAGATTTAATCTCAAAACCATCATCACAAGCAACAAAAGCAAACAAGTGGGATCTTCCTTCTACTTCATACTTTCTTCACCAATCAACCGTGTGGTGCAGCAGAATTAATGCTCTGCTTAGTGCACATTTAGGGAAAACTGGAAGTGAAGATTCACCTTGCTTAAAGAACTATAGTTTAGTGTATCATGCAAATTCGATCAGAAAATACAGAAGTTACAACATAAGTTTCAAATTCAGCCCTAAAATATCACTGGTGCCTTCCAGACCATGACCATGCCTTGTACAGAACATACAGAACAGGCCCTGTACAAAATTCCCTAAGGAGAGGAAAAGACCACCTTATCCCAGAGCCTCTTTTCATTGTTTTCTTTTCAGATTTTCCACCTCTGCTCCCAAGAAAGAAACCTAAGAGCTTCCACAGATTATTATTTACTGTGCTGATTTACAGTACTGCTGCTGTGCCTCTTTCTGCAGCACTCACAGCACTGCCATGCTGGTCTGATCCACACCTTCCCCAGTGCATCAGTCCAAGCAGAAAATCTACCCTTTGTCACAAGTGTTCTTGAAACTGACTCACTTCATGCTTTCAGGTATGGGCTAAGGAAAGAATGGTCCAGTGTAGAGAAGTAAATATTTAAATTAAAAAATAATATAAATTAAGGGCCTCCTCACTTCCACTTAGCTCAGGACAGATATCACATAGTGGACTGATATTTAAGGGTTAAACCCACTGCAAGAGAAAGGTGGCATGTAACAAATTTATATTAAGTATGAAACCCAGGCTACAAAAAAGTCTCAGGTATTTAATAATTAAGTATAAATGTGTGACAACCACAGGGACTCAGATATTTACCATAGAGGCTATTGCTGGAGTTACCCCAGAACAGAGAAATGGGTGTGATCTCAGCCTGAGTCAGTCACAGGGCTGAGTCTTATGATTTAAAGCCTCTGGGGAAAAAAAATTAAGCATTTGAAACCCTAGGTCAAGGAGTTACATAGCCTTTGCTAAAGCCTCTCTTGCAAGGTGAGAAATGAAACATCAGGCCCTTTGCCTTCAGCGTAACTGTGTGGAAGGCCACAGATGTGAGACTTCACTCGCAAATGAGGTGGTTACAGCTCAGACCGTAACTGGGTGGTGGAAATAGATGTGCACGGTTCAATTACAAGAAGAGTCTCTGCTATGGGTTTGACTTGGATTAGCTGGACATTTGTGGAGTAATTCCTTAGCATAATTTGGAAGCTGGTACCAGCAGACAGTTTGGATGAATGAGTAAGCTGCTTATTTCCCTGCCTTCCATGGCACGGCACCGGTGAGACGACGACCAACGTAATTGCTCATTCAGGTGATTCCTCTTTCCATTTAACGAAACGTTTTGTTACATGAAAAGACAAATCCAAACATCCAGGCTTCGATTGGAAAGCCAAATGCAAACGGAATCAGAAGCATATTTAAGCAGCACCTCTCACGACCTATGAAGCACTCGCAGCTTCTCCCGCCGCCGCCCCAGGGGTGGGTTTTTCCAGGGGTGGGTTTTTCCAGGGGTGGGTTTTTCCAGGGGTGGGTTTTTCCCGGGGCAGGTTTTTCCAGGGGCAGGTTTTTCCAGGGGCAGCCGGGACCTGCACGGCGCGGAGCCGCCGCGAGGGGGAGCCGAAAACCCACCGTCCTCCCAAGGCGGCTGAGGAGCCGGGAGTGTGCTTGGATTTGCGTTATACAACAAAAATACCCAGCGAATTAACTCTGTCTGCCAGTCTGAGTGGCCGTACGTACTCGGGACTACAGAGGAAATAGCTACAAGCTGCCAGTGCTCCGTAGCCAGAAGGCCATGCCAGCACGAGGATGACTTCCACACAGTTTCATGGAGAATTGAAACCTGTGAGTGGTCACAACAATGCTGACGATGCAAATCAGAAATTTAGCCTGCTAAAAGGCCACAGGTACTTTAGAGCACCGATGCCTCTGACTACACTTTATTGCCGGATTCTTACAAACCTCAGTTTGAATTTATTTCATTCACGTAAAATGTGCTACACAATCCCTGTAAGAACAAGGTACAAATTTGTTCATGCCCATCCAGGGACATGCTCTTTTGACAGGAAGACATGGAATTACAAAAATTTCACAGAAAATGAGTTTTATTTCAAAGTCTAGGATTAAGGGAACCATTTGCCCTACTGACACATCCCCCTCTGTAAGAGTCTGCTGCAAGTAACTCCTCAGGCAATTTGATGTACTCAGTGATGCATTCGCTCTTCAAGTGGGTATTTTTAAACATAATTTTTAATAACAATAGCATTGTTCAAACAGCTTATTTTTGTTCCTTTCACTAATGCCAGTGCTGGCTAGGAAAACAGGACACTGGGTCCAACCCTGAGAGGCAGTAACCATAGGACATCGTTTAGGTGGAAATGCTCGCAGGGGAAAAGGTTGGAACGACACCCAGCTGAGCAGGGACAGCTGCAGCAGGGATAGGAGGAATCGCTGCCCGGTGATCTCAGTGTGACACCGTGCAGTGCACGGCTGCTCCATCCAGCGCATCCAGCCCGACCCGTGCGGAGGGACCAACACCCTGCCCTCCGAGCACACCCAGACTCCAGCATTCTGCGCTCGTTTATTTCCCTCGTTAATTTTTTCATTACTGTGACTTCCGATATCTCTAAATTGTGGCCAAAAGGCCGTTTCAGCCCGATCCTGCTGCTCCTCCCGGCTCACAATTCCTCCGTTCCCTTTTCGCCAAGAGCTGGCAACAGAGACAGACTCGAACATGATGAATTTTTTAAGGGAGGGAATCGACTCCAGCGCTTTTCCAGTAGCACCCAGCAGGGGCTTTTGCTTTATTTAACCGCCTGCAACACTCTCAGTTCACTTTGCCTGAGCTTTAAAGCGGAACCCGAGACCCGTGCGGCGTTCCCTCTCTCTGTTTCTCTCGGTTGCCCGCCCAGACTCTTCACACCGGCCATCCCTAGCGGTGGGACTACGGCGGGGACCGGCCCTGCCGCGAAGCCGGGGTACCCCGGGGCCGGGAGGGCACAGACCGGGGAGCGGAGGCTCCTGCCCGGCCCGGCCCGGCCCNCATCCAGCGCATCCAGCCCGACCCGTGCGGAGGGACCAACACCCTGCCCTCCGAGCACACCCAGACTCCAGCATTCTGCGCTCGTTTATTTCCCTCGTTAATTTTTTCATTACTGTGACTTCCGATATCTCTAAATTGTGGCCAAAAGGCCGTTTCAGCCCGATCCTGCTGCTCCTCCCGGCTCACAATTCCTCCGTTCCCTTTTCGCCAAGAGCTGGCAACAGAGACAGACTCGAACATGATGAATTTTTTAAGGGAGGGAATCGACTCCAGCGCTTTTCCAGTAGCACCCAGCAGGGGCTTTTGCTTTATTTAACCGCCTGCAACACTCTCAGTTCACTTTGCCTGGGCTTTAAAGCAGAACCCGAGACCCGTGCGGCGTTGCCTCTGTTTCTCTCGGTTGCCCGCCCAGACTCTTCACACCGGCCATCCCTAGCGGTGGGACTACGGCGGGGACCGGCCCTGCCGCGAAGCCGGGGTACCCCGGGGCCGGGAGGGCACAGACCGGGGAGCGGAGGCTCCTGCCCGGCCCGGCCCGGCCCCTCCGTCCCTCACCGGCCC
>WEIV01021695.1:115336-281074 GCA_013390005.1 Calyptomena viridis | reverse complement strand
CCCGAGGCCGGAGGCGCGGTGCCGGTGCGCGGAGAAAGCAGGGCGCGCCCGCTTGCCTGCGCGGGCCGGCTCGCCACGGTGCCTTGTGAGAAGCGAGAGGGAGCGGGAGGCGGCGGCCGCGGGGAGGAGGGCGCTGCCATCGTCCTGCTGCACGGCAAGGCCAGCTTGGCGAGCCTGGCCATGGCCGCCATCCGCAAGAAGCTGGTGGTGGTGGGAGACGGTGCCTGTGGCAAGACTTGCCTCCTCATCGTGTTCAGCAAGGACGAGTTCCCCGAGGTCTACGTGCCCACCGTCTTCGAGAACTACGTGGCGGACATCGAGGTGGACGGCAAGCAGGTGGAGCTGGCCCTGTGGGACACGGCTGGCCAGGAGGACTATGACCGCCTGCGTCCCCTTTCCTATCCGGACACCGATGTGATCCTCATGTGCTTCTCCGTGGACAGCCCGGACTCGCTGGAGAACATCCCGGAGAAGTGGGTGCCCGAAGTCAAGCACTTCTGCCCCAACGTCCCCATCATCCTGGTGGCCAACAAGAAGGACCTGCGGAACGACGAGCACGTGCGGAACGAGCTGGCCCGCATGAAGCAGGAGCCGGTGCGCACCGAGGACGGCCGTGCCATGGCCATTCGCATCCAGGCCTACGACTACCTGGAGTGCTCGGCCAAGACCAAGGAGGGTGTCCGGGAGGTCTTCGAGACGGCCACCCGGGCAGCCTTGCAGAAGCGCTACGGCACCCAGAACGGCTGCATCAACTGCTGCAAAGTCCTATAGGGCGTGTCTGGAGCGCGGCGCTGGGCACAGCGCCCGGGTCACCTGTTGGCAGGTGGAGAGGAGCTGGGTTATGCACGCACACGGCATCTGCCCGTCCCCTCTGCTGGGGGCTGGCGATGAATCGGGGTGGGGACAGAGGGAGGGGGAGCACGCTCCCTCAGCCTTGTCCGAAAAGGGTTATGCTGGCTCGGCCGTGGGGACAGAGGGAGGGGGGGATTGCATGCCCTAAGTCTTGGGAATAAAGTGGGGAGAAGCCTTCTCCTACCACTGGCCCCTGCGAGTTAGTTGCGGACTCAACAACAAAAAGCTGCTGAGACTGGACTGAGCAAACCTTGCACCCGGCTCTTCCCCTTTGCCACCACCTGCTGCTCCCTGCTCCCAGACAGCCTCCTCTCTTTTGTAAGAGGAGGGCGGTGGAGCTGATGCTCGAAGGGACTTCTGCCTCCTGCCTGCATGTGCCTCCCCCCAGGCGGGCTGGGCAAAGGGGCTGCATCTCCCAGGCTGCCTGCAGCATCCTTGCCTCTCCCGCACTCGTTTCGGCCTGAGCCTGACCTGCTGTGGAAGTTAGTGCCCTGAAGACCGAGACTGGGAGAGGAGGGTCATCCCAAGCAAAGCCTGTATATATCTTACCTTTTCTGTCTTGTGCAAACTGGGGTAGTGCAGGGGGTGCTTATTTGAAGTGAGGTGGGGAGGGGGTGCCCAGCTGGGACTTGTGTTGTGCAAAGAAATTTGCCCTGAGTGACTGATGCCTGCTGATAATGAGAGCCTTGAACTGATTCCAGCTGCAGAAACCACCAGGCCAGAAAGTAAAGCTGGACTGTCCTCCTTGCTGGACATCCACCTCCTGACAGATGAGGCAGGATGAGCAAGGGGATGATATTGCCATATTATGATCTTGGTGCCTGCTCCTTCCTTTAATGTTGTCTTCTGCAAGTGTGTTGATTTGGGCTCATTTAAAAGTGTTTTGTTTTGTTTTTTTTCAAAAGAAGTTACTTTGCACAACTTGGTGGATTTTTTTTTTTTAAATTAAACACTCAATGCACTCATCTGCATACAACACTAGCATTGGAAACATTCTTACTCAATAACCTCGTCTGGGTCTTGTGCTGAAATCAATTTAAAACAAGACAAAATAAAACCACTGTATTTTTTTTGCCTTGGGAAAAAATGGGTGAAAGCACTGTTCCTTATGCAGCAAGTGAATCAGACTTCAGTACTAAAGGGCAGTTTAAAGAATTGAGGTTTATTTAAAACTTATTTTCACGAGGTGGCTAACCTGGGTGAAAATAATTTTGTGTTTCTCTGGTTCAGAGAACAAATGTATCCATTTATGTTTGTTTACTTTTCTCCCTCTTCCTTCAACAGTGGTACTGAGACTGTTTTTAATAAACTGACATGGCAAAAACTGAGATGTATATGATGTTTACATAGAACTATGAACAGTGTATGCAGTTTTTTATGTAAAGTATTAAAAGACTCTATGCTGACACTTGTGAGAGCAATGTTGTGATTCATGGAGACTGTTCTCAGGTTGCAGCACTACCCTAGATCTCATTGAACTAGACCATAATTTGCCCCCTTGCCTGCACATGCTTTTATTTGGATTTTTTTTCCATTGACTGAAATACCTGTCTGGCAGTTTTTCGAGGGATGGTGGTTTTATTTCCCTTTCGGGGGAGCTACTTCCTTTGTTTTTCTGTGCACAGCACATGAGTGTGCTCAAAATTCAAGGTAGTGACTAATCCATCTTTGTTACTGTTGAGCACCAGAAGCTTCTGTGGCTTATGCATAGTGAGCTTGTCCTTGGGCTCCCACTGGGTTAGTGTAGCAGCAAAACAGGCAGAAAACAAAAGTAGCAGAGGCAATAAGGCTTATTTTTCAAGAAAATATTTACATAAAAGCAGTTTTTATTGGTCACTTCCGCTTTGCTTGGAGTGCATTGCCCTGCTTGCTGCAGCAGGGCCTGGGGACAGGCGCTGCTTGCTGTTGAAACAGGAGTCTCCTAAGGTGCCATTGCTGGCCTCATTAATTCCCAAAGCAAGCCAAGGCCTCCTGTGTCAGGGATCCCCAGCAGGGCATTTTCCCTGTCCCTTGCCCTGTGCTCTGAGGCTGCTTGGGCAGGTGCAGAAGGCCCTGTGGTGCTGCCTGTGTCAGCTGCCCCTGGCAGGAGAGGAGAGGTGGCCTGGGGCAAAATGCACTGTGTGATCCTTGCTGAACAACAAGGCCTATGCCCAAAGTGCTGATGTCTTTTCCCCCCCCCGCCCCGAAAAACTCCCTTGGGTACCTTCAAGAGAAATCTCAGGACAGTTCTATATTTTCGTAAACCCTCTCCACTCCTTTTGCAGAGATGTGAGAAAAGAGTCGAGCTTTTTTCTGACCTATGAGTATCTGCTAGGGTGCAGATTGTTCAGAAATGGTAACAAATACCAAGGCAAGCAAAACATATTTAATGGCTTTTGCTCAGTTGCTCACAGAGGACTCTGCCAGCTGCTGACTGAAAGCAATGGGGCTTTTTAGACAGACTGACATAGAAATAGCAGGTTCCTTGTTCAACACCTGGAAAGTCAATCAGAGATAATGTGAAAATACCTGGATTTGCATTTTGAAGACTTCAAATGCTAGAGTACACACCCAGTCCATTCTGTGAGGTTATTATGCTGTTTTCTATGATCCCAAATGAAAGTTAGGCATTTTCACTTAGACAATTTCACCAGGATTTCTTGAAAGGTACCTAAAACCTAGGGTTTGGGTATCCTTCTCAATTCTTCTGATATTCAAATTTCATTTCTCTTGATATCCAAAGGGTGAGGTTTTTATCCTCAATTTGAGAACAATAAAATCAAACATCCTTTGAAAAAGATCTCAGTTTCAGATACATAAAGGGCCATGGCCAAAGATCTCATTCTTGCAGAGGCACTCAAACCCCTGCTCTGTGCAGCATAGCACTCTCCTGCGTGATGCAAGCCAGTGATGTTAAAATTTGCATTGGAAACCTTGTTGTTAAAATGATTGCAATAGCTGCAAAACTTATCAATTTTGTTAGACTGCAGCAATAGCTAATCTTCTCAAATCCCCAAAGGAGAAAGCATTAATATTTGTATTTTAAACACTGGGAAATGAGTTAGCATTGCATCCCTGTATAATTAACTATACCAATATTTTCCACTGAGGTGCTTACAAGGTAATTACATTCATTATTTCCAATTGGATCTTTGCCCGAGTCAGGGCTACAGACTCTGGCCCAAGGGGAAAAAGCTGCAAGAAAGCACATTTCAGTTTTAACTGAGCGTGACCTTTCTCTGCTACTTGTGAAGCTGTGAGTAAGCCAAGAGGGTGAGATCACTGTGGGAGTCCAGCCCTCGGGGTCAGATGGTGGGATCAGAGTCGTGGTTTTGCTTTGTGTCACATTAGTGGGCTTGCTTTGGTGGAGGGGGGATATGAGGTGTGGCACATCCCACCCTTTTCGACTCAGACACCCTGACAGGGCCAGGCTGACGCCCCAGGGTGTGAGGATGTCACATTCACCAACTCCACCCCACAGCTGCATCTGCCCAAGTGTACCCAGAGGGTCTGCCAGGGACAGCCAGGTGCCCCACCTCAAGGACACACACCATATATTCAGACAGAGTGTTGGCTTCATGTGGACCTCCTCTTGCTTATTTTCATCTGGTCCCCTGACTCATGTTCATCTGATCCCAGTCTGTCTGCTAAAACTTTTGGCAAGAAAAATGATGACACTGAGCAAGTCAGAGCATCAAGGGAAGGTCAACCATCAACTCATCTCACAGTGTCTGCACACTGCTGGGCACACAGAGGCTTTTCTTCATGTGTGTCTGTACAGATGTCCTCAGCTGAGGAAAGGTTGCACATTTACCTTACTCTGTACAGGCCGAGTTCAGATAGAGGTGTTTCTTCTGATGGGAGTCACAGCCCTGTAATGGTCCATCCTTAGCAGCAAATTCTGGAAATGCAGAAAAACCTTACTGAAAGGCACACTCATCTCCATCATTCTCCCTTCAGGTAAGGACATCACTTGTTCACTCCCAACTCCAGTCCAGATTGAACTCTCTGTCAATGTGAGGATGTCTCATCTGGGCAGACTGAAAATTAAGCCACCAAGGGAAGGTCAGAACCACTTTCTGACCTTTTGGAGATACAGCCACAGCAGCTGTGAGTAGTCCTTGCATGGTTGAATGGAGATGCTCTGTGCAGAAAGCAAAAACTCCGTAGGGTGTGCCAAACCCAGGATAAGTCATCTTTGATGGGACAAAGAAGTAATTAAAACTCTTGGTACTTTTGGCAAAATGTTTGTTAAACCACTTGTTAAAGCATCAGAACTAGGCTACATACACTTACTAGTTTTTTTAACCTTCATGTAACTCCACACACTACAGCGGGGTTGCACAAATGAAAGTGGGTGCAGACTTTGAAGTAATAATCTCTTACATGGTTTTCTGGTTTTACAATAATAACTTTGCCTTATACTATGTTGGACAGGTTGCAAGTCTTTTTTAGCAACTCAGTAAGGAATTGACACAAACTTCTTGCAGTAAGAGAAAAAAATAAGTATTCTGAGGGAGTCCACATTTTACTAGAATCAGTGCAACTTGCTCACAGATATTATTCCTTGGCTGCAGAAAGTAAAAAATGCCCAGTTTGATCTGACCATAATTCTATATCTTTAAGTGCTTGATTTGAGGAGCCTGATGTAATGGATAGACATTTCTTTCAATGCCACTAGAAGAAAGGAACGAGTTGCACTTCTCCCCCCGCCCTCCCCATTCCCTTGAATTTTTCCAAGTTTATGTTGAGATGAAGGGGTTTTCTTCAGGTTTGCTCCCAGTGACAGTGGCAAGTCACAGTCTGTGATAAGGAGCAGCCAGATGGACTCAGTTTTGTGGCCACTCACAACCTATGCAGGACGGATCTCCCTCCAGTTCTTACACAGGGTCCATGAAGTGAAAGGCTTTGTGGTCACCTGTAAGAGGTGCTTGTATATGTCAACAATGTATTATCCATCCATAACTGAGCAGCTTATGTAATTTGGTATAATAACAACTACGGGCATATCTGCTTTTCTTACAGGATTGAAATATCAAATGGATGCTAAAAGGTGGGGTGTAAGAGGGGAGTTAAAGCCGGAGGCACTGGTGTGGTATCTACACCGAATTATCTGCAGAGTAAAAGGCACATTAGATCTGTGCCTACAGCACACACTAACTGTATGTGTACATTTCCCTCCTCACTTGCTAGTCTGTGTGGGTTTTGTCTATGTTGCTAAATCTTGATTCTCAGTAAAGGGGACCAGTGGGTGGGATTTTATGCTAAATGCTTAATTCCGTTGCTTTTAGGTCATTCATCCTCTTCTGCATTGAAAGCTTGATGTGGCAGGGCTGGAGATAGGAATTTGGAAACAAAGTGGATTTCCTGGTGGGAAATCGTCCTCGTTTGCATGAGAATGTCCCCTTCCCTCCCGGCTGCAGGGAGAGGAGGGTGGTGGCGGTGGGTAGCCCCCAGGGCTCGGGGTGGTGGGAGGGAGGCTCTGGCAGGGGTCTGCCCTAGAAGAGCCTTTTCTCTGCTCCTAAGCTTTTGTGCAGTGGTTTTTACACAACGAGGTTTGACCCTACAGCCCTTGTCCTTTGGGTCTCCGCCCAGCACCACAAGCCAGGACTACAGAATCGGGTCCCACTTCGCTGGATACACTGGGGTTTGATGGCAGCACCCTGACCTTTTCTCGTGACAGACGACTTTCTCCTCCCGTGAAAAAAAAGTGAGTTTTAGACTAGGGCTTTTCCTACGGTATGTGCACAGCTGGATGTAGTCACACTATCTGTGTAAAAGTAAAAAAATATGAAAATCCAGACTTCTGAATTCGAGGTTCTTATAGAAGCAATTGGGCACTTTGTATTTGCAACCTCATCAACTTGGAAAACTTTGAGGAACGTCACTGTCTGGCGAGCAAGTGTAACTTATAATCAGTGACAGAAAGAGATGTAATATATATATAATTCTGAACAAAAAATAATCTGTATGTTTGGGTTTAAACCAACCATGCCCTCATGAGCATCTGAAAGAAACTCCACGTTTCAGGCTTCTCTAAAAGTACTCATAATTCATTTCCAGTTTCTCTGACACTCATCTTGAAAGGACACTAAAGTGTCAGCATCTACAGGGCAAAGGAAACTGGGTGGGAGAGAGCTCATGTCAAAACAACCGAGTACCGACACGTCTTCCCACGGGGAGGCGATGGGCAGGAAGGTGTGTGTCACTCCCATGTTTGCTCTTTATGGAAGTATTCTCAAACAAGGTGCCCTTCAGCTAGAGGGAGAAACGATCTCATTCCCTCTTGGTGGTAACAAGAGGGAACTTTGCATTGGTGGTGATTGCTGCATTTCACTCAAAACATTCCCAAGGATAACTGGAATGAGAAGCTGGCATGACAAAGACACATCTATACTAGTAAAATTGTGACAACCAAAGCAAATTGTAGTAATTACCTTGCAGCCAGGAATTTAGCGAAGGTGTGCCTAATGTCTGAGCTCCTTGCTAGCAGCCTGCCTGGCTCCCACACACCAGTGGCCTCTCCTCTTGGGTGGGCTCAGATTTAACACCATCCTGTGAAATTCAGAGCAACTGTTAACCTATATTCAGGCAGGAAGATTTTTAACTGGAAGAAGGGCTTTGGTGCCCGAGGGATATTCTGTTTTTTTTCCAGTGGTACCTCTGGATTTAATAAAAAGCCATTCCTCTGCACATTTTGAATCTAAGAATGCTCTTAATTCTTCATTGTGCCAGGGATGCAGCTAAGGATGGCAGGATGCTTCACCTGCACACTTTGACATGGCTGTAACAGTGATAATATGTATTCTGAGACATTGGTTTCAGACACTTTTTATACTCTTTAGCCTAAACATGTGTTTGAAACATAAACTTCTGAAATTTTGTATCTCACATACTAGGCAAAAGAATAAGCCAGACATATTTCTTCCATATGATCACAAGAAACTAGTGTCCACAGTCACTTAAAGCAGTCAAAATCTAAGCCCAGCCCTTGAGGTGGGTGTAGGTATCTGGCAGGCTTAGAGACTTCCATTCCTCTGCACACCCTGCAGAAATACCCATGGAAGGAAGGTTTCTTCCCTAACTGACTGATACCTACACCTTGCTGAAGGCTGTGTAAATGCTGTGGGAGGCCAGGGTAGCTGATGGTGGGTGCATTTGGTACCAGCCCCCTCCTGTCCTGGGGACACACTGTCACACAGGGATGAGGGCCTGGTGTGCAGTCACCTCACAGGGAGGCAGAGTTCCCCTGTTCCAAATAGCAGATAAGTTGTAAATAATGTATTGATTCACTCTGCTGGTGTTGTTAATCTTGTGAACTCTATTAAATTTTGCGACTGTACTGGTTTATGTGAGGAGGTTGGTTTATCAGCAGAATCATCCTATATCCCATCACTTCTGTTGCACTGGTAAAACTCTCCTGTGTGATTAGGAGCAAGACTGCTCTTTTGGAGGCTACTCTCCTCCAAATAATAGTGACCTGTGGCAAACTGTGCCAGTGTGATGGGGACACAAGGGTGGAAACACCAGCATGCTCATCTGGAGGCAGCAGCCAGTGGCTGGGAGTGATGATTAAACTGGAGATGTGTTCAAAATGCCATGGCTGAAATTTCACTGCAGAAGTTTCTTGTTTCTCATTTTGCTCCTTTGATCAGTTGAAGAAAGATCAAGTTTCAGGGGAAAATCAGCGTGGACAAGCCGCAGAGGGCTAGAATTACAGCATGTGAAGCAGCAGGGCAGACAAGATCTCTTTCAGGCTGCAGCCAGTCCTCACTCAACTAAAGCCAGAGCCCAGGACTGAGGGAGGGCCATGTCATCTGCACTTACTGTTATAGATACAGATGTTAAAAATTAAAAGCAATTGTTTATTAGGCATTCTCAGATGGCTATTTCATAAAGCGGTCACCCACACAGGTCTCAGAACTTGCAGCTCTTACACTGTCAGACCATGTTAAGTCTACATAAATGGTTTTAAAAACCCCAAGAAAACCATGCATTCTTACATGTTAATTTTCCAAGGCAATCCAGTGGTTGTGCTTTGATAGTTAGCAAAAAATAAAAGAGCAACTCCATAAAGTGCTCACATGCCAAAATTTGCTGTATTGTTGGATGAAACAAACAGAGGATGCAGTGGGGGTGGGTCATGGAGCTGGTAGGATCTTCTACCCCTGGTTGGTGGGCTGGCTATGACTCATCTCTTGGCATCACTGCTGTGTGGCACTGAGCATCACTGTGTGCCCTGTGAGTGAAGCGGGGGCCTTAACCAGACTTCAGTCACCAGCTTCTCAAATGTACCACCATCAAACTGAAGCAAATTCAAGTGAAGGTGTGTAAAGATTACTTCCCTCTCCAGAAACATTTGGTGGACAATGTAGTCATTTCAGTCTTTTTGAAATTATAATAATATTGTCCTTACAATCAAAGTGTGCTGCTGCTGTTGGGCAGATACAACCTAATTCCCAGCAGGTTTGAGACTGTATGTGTGTATGTAATGTGTGTTTCTGGATGAGTGAACTGTTGCAAATAGGGTTATCCAGGTGTCTCACAAACACTGTAGATAACACAGATTGGGGATATTTTTCGGAAAAAAAAAAAAAAAAAAGAAGGAGGTCTGCAAAACTTTATGCATATAGCTATGTTAATGGGATTTCATCCATAAAATTGGCAGGATTTAAATTTTCCAGAATTTGTGACTTTCGTAACTGTTCTGCAGAATTTCCTGGTGTGTGTCATAAAGCTCTTCAGCCTTTTGATAAACAACTCAGATTAGACAATTCCTGTTGTGCTTAAAAATAATGCCATAAAAATAACTAATAGCCCTCAAGTAAAAAAAAAAAAACAAACCCAACAAAAACAAACCAACAAACAAAAACAAAAAAACCCAACTCCCAAAAAACAGCCTTAGAAGTTTACTCCCAGTGTGCCAGGCATCATGCCAGCACTTAGTCTCACTGTCTGGGCTACCCATGGATTCTCTGGGACTGATTCCCAGCAAGCTGAGTCTTTTGGCTAAGGCTTGTAGATCCTAGAAAGCAGCAGTCCTGCTTTTCTTATAGTGCTTCATCTACTGAGGGATTTGTCAACCCCTTCCTTTCCCTGTGAGCCAAAGCTCCGTCACCCAGATGAATGAGTTGTGTCTGTGGGGAGCAGAGCACTGAATGCAAAGCCCAGCCCCTAGTGAGAGTCAGGATTGTTGTTTGTCTTTTTCTTTGCTGGATGTGTTATTTGCCACCAAGCAGAGGTTTGATCAAACAGAAGCTGCCTGTGAATTCAGAAGAAATTCATGACAATGATTCACCTGAAATAATGTCAATATTAGCCCACCACTCACCAGGGGATCTCCTGAGATCCCTCCAACCTAAATTACATTAGTTCTGTACATCAAAGCTTAGCTGTCACTCACAAAGTTGGGAGAGGGTCAAACACAAGATTCACATATTATTTCCTGAGTAGAGCTGTGTTTAGGTGTTTCCTTTGAACAGCTTCGATGTCACAGTGACTGTCCTACCCACCACGCTGCCGCTTACGCAGTAGTAACCAAGCCAGCATGATCAAAAGTGACCTCTTTCCATCCTGCTAAACTCTGAGGGCATTATTTAAGCTGTCGGATAATGACTGAGTTTCGCAGGTCTAATAAGGACCAGAGTATCCAGTCCTCATATTGGATATGAGATGAATAAAGCGAGGTGCCAGTACAAAGGAGAGGACCTTCTCCAAGCTTGCTCTCTCCACTGACAGGACTTCTCCAGTGCTTTGGCCATGCCCTGCACTGGGAGGACATCTCCTTACTGACCCTTAGGTTTTAAGGTTCTATGGTGTCTGCTCTTGCACCTATTTCTATGCAGCTCTGTGCAGCTGACAAACTAAGATGTGCTCACAGTACTTTTGTCTCCCAGATGGCAGCCAAACACCCAGTGAAACCTCATCTGATTGCTGCTTTGCCACGTAATTCTGTAATTCTGTTTTCCTTGCATTTTCCCTGCGCCACGTGCAGTGCTGGCAGCATCCCACTGTCACACCTGTCTGGACAGAGATCCATGTGCTCTGGCAGTGACTCCTGCACTTGCACTGCCCCCTTGTCAGGACAGGATCAGATGTATCATCCATGCAGCAGACACAGAGGTTGGGACTTCCCCCAGCACACCCACCACACCAGTGGGCACACACCAGCCTAGTATCCCCTTCCCATCCAGCCACGGCTGACCCTGGTGTCCCAGGCACTGTGTCTTTGCATGGGCATTTGCATCTGCGCCGTGAGCCCTAGTCCTGGCTGCAGACCCCATCTAACCCCAACAGGAGTGCCTGTGTACTCTCACCACCCGGGACATGCTAATTGCCTGTCATTTTCCCTTATTATCAAAATCCCACTGGAAGTTAGTCACATTTTAATTTTTTTCCTCCCTTGATCTCTACTTCGGGCATCAGAAAGCTGCTCTAAAGATAACCTCCTTGCACTTGAAATGTGATCTCCAGCCTATTTGTTGCTAATAGATTCCCATTTATTAATATGCCAAGATTAATGGACCTTTTCCCTGGTATAGGAAAACCATATTGCTACATTACTGAATACAGGTCTTTCCTGTCTGTACAAGCTGAGACGAGCTGTTGAATCAAATTAGTTCCTAAATGGGGAGCTTGTGCTGAGAAGGTTGTGTTTGTCACCGAGAGTCACGTCTGGCCTGTGCACTTCCCAGTCATTCCTGTCTGTCCATGACTGTTATCCCTCATTTCAGTAATTATAAATGAGTCTGACATTTTTAGAAAGAAGGTAAATATCCCTTGTCCTGGCAAGCACCTGACTTTTGGTCCTTTCCCAAATGTTCTTGGAAGAACTGGAACCTGATGGATGCTCCCACCTTTAGAGATGGAAAATTTTCTCTGGACTTCTCCTATGTGGAAGTTTCAGTCCTTGTTTTCTCTCCTGAGCATCTCTAGGGGAGACTCATGGTCCCTGTGGTGCAGTAGCACATGTGCAACATTTCCCGTGTTAGCACGAGCGAGGACTATTAATTTAAAGTATTACCTCCAGCCTTTCTTTTGGCTTCACGTGGAACCCTCCTGCCTGCACTTGACAAAGCTTTTGTCACGGGGAACAGTACAAACACAAATATAGCACACTCCCCCACTGCTGGGGAAGGCAGCCAGGCTCAGACATGGGACAACTGAGGGAGCTACAGCACAGGGAGCCGCAGGGTGTCCCCCTGACACACAGGGGCTTGTGCTCCTGTCTGCCCTCAAGGAACACCTCTCACTGGCAGTGACACCAGACCACAGTGGGGAAGGTGGGAGGGAGCTGAGTCACTGATGATTCTCACCTTCAGCCCATTTTTGTGGCCAAAACAACCAATTTATTTTCCACAGCTGTCAGTCATGGAAAGCAGCTTTGTTGTTTTTTTTTATTTTCAATGAGGAAGGAAAAACAGCGGTGAGAGCCTGCAACTGCCTATTACTGATTACAGCTGATGGAGCCAGGCTGTGCCTGCAGAACATTTATTCCTCCTACACCCTCAGTAACTCAGCTTCATGTTGTGAGATCAACAAATTACTCTTACAAAACTGTGCCATCAAGGCCGAGGTGTGTCCTCTCCCTGCTCAGGCTGTAGTCACTACCTTAAAAAAGGGATGCTTCCTAGGTGAGCTCATATGGATTAGATGTGTGTAGGGCACCACTTGCTTTTTGAGCTTGCTCAACAGTTCAATCAGCACTGAAAGTAGTTTGTACAAGCTTTTTAAAATATTTTTTATTTTTAATTATATGTGTTTTTTTAGCAGAGGAAAATATTCTGCCCCTCCAAAGCCATCAGTATTCCTCCAGGGCTGGACAGGATTATCATCTAGGCACTGCAGTGAGAAGTGAGCAGCCAGTGTGGAGGGGATGAAGGGAGTCCATTCCTTTCACATCAAACATGTGGCACGGCTGTAAAACTCCCAAACTGCTTGATGACTGATTAAGAAATGTCACCTCTATCTGCCTCTGTGCACAACTCTTATCTGGCCACAGACATTCAGTACACCCTGCTTGCCCTTCACCCGTGTCATTTCTGGACAGCTGAGGAAACTCTCAGCTCTCTTTACTTATATTTTCACCCTTGTAGATAAGAAGTAAATGAGGCCAAGGAGGTCCCAGGGACACCTGACTCCCTCTCCTCATGTTCATTTATAGCTGACTCACAAAGGAATTTTTTTCCTCTCAGTATTTCTTCTTGTTTTGATGGCCGAAAGGAGAAAATGTGAGGCAAAGGAAAGACCACCATGTTCATCAAGTGAACAGCCTGAAAAGTGTTGGACTTGTGACTGTCAATCTTACACTTACATGTATTTTTGTCCCAACTGCTTTTCTTCCTCACAGGCTCTTTGAATCATGCCCTCACCACACAGAACACATACAGAGTCACCTCTCTCCTTAGTAACTCCAGCTGGCAGCTAAATATTTAACAGTCTGAGAGCATCTTTTTTTAGTCATAGAGCTTGTATTTCTCAGGATTACCCAAGCTTGGTGTTTCTACACAGTACTTTTAATCCAGCAGCTGATTTCAGCGTCTCTGAGGCTGTCACCGAGTTGCAGGCTTTGCCACTGCAGTTCATGCTGAGCTATTGGTGTGAGGGTTTGATGCTTCTAAAAGGGTTTTCTGGTGAAAATCTTTGTCTCAGGAAAAATAAGTGGAGCATGAAATGTTCCATCAATCTTTTGACATCTCAAGAATAGAAGGCTAATGTTCCTTATAAAAGTTTCTGGTTGCTGGCTTGGTTGTGCCCAATACCCTCAACCATCCTGATCATCTGCTCTGCTCTGCATCCCTTTCAGCAGGTCTGGCTCAGGACACTTCTGGGATTAGTTTCATGTAAAAACTGTTTGAAATGAGGAGGTGATTTAGAAACCCCCTGAAATAGTGCTATCAGTGCATCTCAGGGTGTGGAGGTGCCTTACAGCAATTAGCTTGTCTTCCTCCCCAGTGGGACTAGCTACAGTCACATAGAAGCATCACTGCTTTTACAGGGTTCATATTGCTTAATTTTTCTAATAAGCTCCTTTTAGGCAGGAAGAGCATGGTCTACTAGTGCCTTGCTGCATGATGTCAGGAGCCCTCTGCAATGCTCCTGGACTTGCTGCTGATTCCCTGTGCAAGACACACCATTCCTTCAGACCCCCTTGCACAATTCATACTGTTTCCATCAGGTCAACTGGTATCTAAGAAATGTGGTGTCTTATTTTTCTGGGGACACAATGTAAAACACAGTTGAAAATACTGACAGGTTTCATTGACTTTTCATGATCAAGATCTCCTCCTGATCCAGATGATTTATTAAAATTCATAGAATCATTAAGGTTGGAAAGAGCTTTAAGATCATCAAGTCCAACAATTAACCTGATACAGCCAAGTCCATTACTGTACCATGTCCCTAAGCAGCACATTCACATGTTTTTTGAGCATTTCCAGGGACAACCTGGACTCCACCGCTTCCCAGGGTAGCCTGTTCCAATGCTTGATCATCTTTTCACTGAAGAAAATTTTCCTAATATCTAATCTAAACTGCTCCTCGTGCAACTCTAGGCCATTTTCTTTTGTCTTGTCACTTGTTCATTGGGAGGAGAAACTGACCATCACCTGGCTACAACCTTCTTTAAGCTAGTTGTAGAGAGTGAGAAGGTCTCCCTTGAGCCTCCTCTTCTCCAGTCTGAGCCCCCCCAGCTCCCTCAGCTACTCCTCATCAGACTTGTCCTCCAGACCCTTCACCAGCTCTGTTGCTCTTCTCTGGACACGCTCCAGCACCTCAGTGTCTTTCTTGTCGTGAGGGGCTCAGAAGTGAACCCACGATTCAAGGCACAGCCTCACCAGTGCTGAGTACAGGGAGATTTAGATTAATTTTGAAGATATTATCCTAACTTTGTCTCACTGGTGTCTAAACCACCATGACTACAGCAACATTACTGCTCCTGCCTGTCTCCATTTCTTCTCTGCAGCCATAGCAGCACAAGGACATTAGTAAAGGCATTGCAGAACCCAGTCAGGCTTGTCGCTGCTGGACAAGGAGCCACATGCTTCTGCAAGAAACATTGGGACTCAGGAAACTTTTGTGGACATATTTATAGCAGAGCTTCTTCCTGGCAGGGAGGGAAACTTATTTTTGAATACCAGAGAGCAGAAATAGGCCAGCCCTGAAGGTGAAAAGGTATGAACTTCTATTTGGGGAATACTGCATGACTGGAGTTGCATGAGAAGTAACCTAACAGTGAGTAGAGTCAGTGCAGGCTCATGGTACCTTTGAAATCTCTGGGCCTGATTCTGCTCTGGACCTGAATATAAAGAAGGGAGAATGTGGCCATTCATTTTGGATTTCTCCTCATTTTTGTGCATTTAACTATGTCCTTTTCTAGGCCTTGAGTGTTCCTTGGAGGGGCATCTGAGAGGTCATAGGTGCTGATGCAAAGTGACAGATCTGCAACTTGCTATTAGAATGAATATCCAGGATTGTGTTGGAGTCTCTCCCTACATTTGTGACAGTGGATGAAATTATGTATTGAATACATACTGCCTTTCCATTAGCTGTGCTATTATTGACTTGGATCAAATTAGCCCTTTAAGCAAGACCTGCTAGCCATTTTCACAATTCTGACTTTTAATCGTCTCCAGCTTGTAAATTCCTCCTTCAGAGGCTGAGCCTGCTGGAAAGATTTCCATGGAGCTGACAGAAGTGTTTTATAGAAGCAGCCCCTCTTTTGTCCTGGGGAATTACAACCCTATAAGTCTTCATTTTACTTGACATTCCAATTTGCAGCTTCGATGCCACAAGAAATGCCTTGGTTTGGGGTTTAGTGACAAAACTTGTGATACAGCAAGTGTAACAGAAAAATGAAGATCTTTAAAGACCTGGTTAAGCTTTCTTTTGTTAATGTACACAGCCAGACAGACAGCAAGAAAAACCTCCCTTCAGCTGAGATATGTAGATATGTGCTTTATGTTGAGCTTGAAAGCCGTGAAAACGTGACGGTGGTGTGTGGCTGGTAATACTCCAGTGACAGCCTCGAAGCATGGTCACAGATCCAGATGGCCAGCCCAGGGTACATAAAACTACAGCCCAGGTGCAGGAGAGGAGGGTGTCCCCTGGCTGGGTGGGTTTGTGCACTCAAACAGGTGGCTGTGGTCTGCAGGGGCTGGTGCCACAGCAACCTCACTGCTCCATGACAGTCCAACACAGCTCAGCCACTGAACCACTTGCCTAATGCTCCATCAGCCCTGTCCTTGCAGCCTGTTTCTCATATACACTGCTCCATCTTTGCCTACTGAAGTGACTCCCATGCAGGCTTAGCAAGGACTCTCAGGCTCTGTCATGGCTCTGACATGTTGCCATGCCCCTGTTGAACTTGCTCTGTGATGGGGCAGTGCTGCTCCAAAGTCCAGTTGCTTGGTGCTCACCTAGGAACAGTATATCACAAATAGAGATGCTCTGCTAGGTTGGATAGATCATAACAGAGGGGACAAGTGTGGAAAGCCTTATCTATTCTTAGAATGGGTTTGCTTTACTGACCTGTTTTATATTCTCTGCCTATGGGGACAAGTTCCCTGTTCACCAGCTGGAAAAGATGGGATTTGCCAGCGTGCAGCAGGAGACACCAAAGCCTTACATTCATAGAATCATTTAGGTTGGAAAAGACCTCTAAGATCATTGACTACAACCATTAATCTAACACAGCCGAGAATATTACAACACTTCTTGCTTTTCTGTCTAGAAGACCTTCCTCACATGCAAGTGGCTGTGCCAAGAAAGTTGCTATCATACAACCATGGTTGAAAATGAACTAATGGCTGCTTTCTTGGCCTGAGGGATTCATTCTATTTTAATCTCCCCCCCTCTTCAGTCCTCTGAAATTTGTAAAGGCAATGACATCTAAACTAAAAAGGGATAAGTTTGTGGGGGAAAATGAGCTCCTACAGGCAAGATTTTCCTGAGAAGCCCAAGAGCTGGACATTTGACAGCTTTCCTCTCCATCACTAGGAATAGAGGTGGTTTGTTACCCTCAGTAAGAAGAGGCAGGATTTGATTTGGTCCACAAAACCTTCATCTCACCTGCAATAGCCCTTGGCTTCCATAAGCCAGCTGGAAGGCAGTGACATCCTACTGCACTTCTGCATTATTTTCTTCTCAGCCACTGGTAAGTACAGTCCACAGAGCTGACTTTCTAGTCAAAACTGCAGGGGTGCCCTGGAGGCAGTTGTGCCATTAGGAAGATTTATCTGTCCCCTTTTGCTCGTCTAATAGGGAGAACTTGATGTGTGGACACATCCCCTTTCCTCCATCTCTTGAATACCTTATTTCAAACCCACAGAAGGCTTTTAGAGATGTGAGTCTTTGGGATCGTGCACAGAGACAGAACAATTTTCTCTTGTTTCTGACTTTACTCTGTTTCAAGGCTGTCCAACATGGGAACAGCACCAGTACAGTTGGCCCTTGCAAAAATTATTCCTCTTAGCAAAGCCACTTTTTCCAGCAGACAAAAGGAGCTGTAAGGCTACTCTGACTCATAAGTTCAGTGTTGGATAAAGGAAATGTTGTATTGCTGTAGCTCCCCCTAACCCTGCCCTCTCCACTCCTATCTACCAAGGTTTTAGGTGTCAGAGGTATCTGCTACCTGGCTGTGACATTCATTTCTCCAGACCCAGACCACCTTTATTTTCTGCTATGCAGAAGACACAGCAGGAGTAGCCTTAGTAGTTAAATGCCAAATGAACCAAGAAAAGGCTGTCATAATGACATATGCACTGGGGACCTTGTCCTGAAGGTACACCTTGCATTTTCCATGCTCTTTATCTTCAGTCTTTGGCTTCCCCCAAGTATGACTTGAAGCAATGGATCATTAAAACTAGGATAACGCTTTCATTTTCTTTTCTTTCTGCTTCCACAGGCTGATGGAGAAAGCTGTGTTGTAAGGTGGCATCCCAGGGCTGAAGCTGGTAACCAAGAATTAACTCTGCCTGTGCATGTCATTGCTTTCTTTGCTTCTCTTATCAAAGGCTGGTGGTGTCTTTGCTGTGCACCAAGGAGTGTGCGAGGAGTCAGGTGCATTTTAAAACTTCTCAGACTCTTTGACATGGCTAATGATTTACCTGCATGTGCTCAGCTGCTAAATGACTTTCCTGCAGCATCTGAAGTTTGGAGGATGGGTAACCACCTCTCACCTGGGCAGGGCGGCAGATTTGTGCTGTGCTGAGAGCAACAGTGAAACCTGGTCTGGCTTGTCAAGCATTAAGGTGACAGGAAAGCAGCCTTTCCCCCTCTGACAGCAACCCTAAAATATATAATTTCCTTCATGCCTGCTTCTGAAAAGCCACAGAGCTGATTTTCCATGCTTTTGCTGCCTGCTGAGCTGTCAGCCCCACTGCACTCTCAGTAGCATTTCTAGGCTGGAGGTGAAACTGCCCAGGTCTCCTGGCTCAATCCTCCACAAGCCTTTGAGGAGGAGCACTCATTTGAGACAGTGGGACAGAGTTGACTGACTGAGCCCTAAAAAAGAGAGGAAAGTGCCCTCTGACAAGACAGTGCTGTGGCAAATCTCACATCTACCCTAAGAAAGGGGAAATTATTGCTTTATCTTCAAGGCAACATCTAGGTTTATGTGTCCAGGGCTGAATCCTTACCTTTGTCTGGCCACAGGGTCACTGAGTCTGGTGCTAGCTGTCTCTACACCTCTAAGGGGTGAATTTGCCTGCTACTGTGGTGGGCTTGGCATGTGGATAGGTCTGTCTTTCCAGGAAAAGGCAGCATTGTCCCATGGTCACAACTACATCAGATTGTCCCCATGTCAAGATTCCTTGTAGGCTCTGGAAGAGTGTTGGCTGTTCTAGCTCACTGACCCTCTGCCATCTGAATCTGCTGAAGCAGCCTCCTTCCAGCCAGAGCACTGCTCTGCTGTCACATGCAGTCAATGTGCTACTCAAGCAGACCAGCAGACACCTTACACAGCCCTGTGAGCTGCTGAATTTATTCTGTTATTTGTGCTTATGTGAGCCCTGTCTGTAGGTGCAGGTAACACGTGAGGAGGGCTTTGCCAAGAGCTTGTCCTGAGGATGGAGACTGCTTGATGCAGTGACAAAGGAGGGCACCTGCCTTCCCAGTGCTAGTTACAGCCATCTGCAGGTCATTGTGTGCTGCCTGGTTTGGAGATTGGGCTGTTGCCACCGAATTAGTGCCACAGACACACCCAGGTGAGCTCTCAGAGACTCTGAATGAATGTGCCAAGGGAGGACCAGTCTAAAGGAATAGGTTGACCAGAGAGGTTGTGGATGCCCCACTCCTGGAATTGCTCAAGGCCAGGTTGGATGAGGCCCTGAGCAACCTAATCTAGTGGGTGGCATCTCTGCCTGTGGTAGGAGGGTTGGAACAAGATGATCTTTAAGGTTGCTTCCAACCTAAATCATTCTGTGATTCTGTATGTCTATGATTCTATGATTAAGAGTCACATGTGTTCTCATGCCTGAGATCAGTTGCCTTTCTCTCATCACAGGTTCAGAAATCTGCACAATCTTTCTGCAAACAGAAATTACCACACTTGAACAGTAGCAAAACACACTCCTTAGAGACTTTGCACTCACAAATAAGAGTTTGACTTCAAACAGAATTGACTTTCCTACTGTGGGACAGATGGCTATGTGTTTATTGGATTAGTCCCCCTGTTGCCATGGGAATGTTGTAAAAGAGCTTTGCCATGGAAGAGGGAAATATTTGCTCCTGACATGGCCAAAACCAGCTGTTGCCCTTAGGAGCCCAGGAGATCCCTGTGCCATAGGACAGCCTCTCAGGCAGAATTTATGACTACAAAGTCTCTACCTGCCTTAATTACCAAGTTGCATAATGCTTCACTGGGCAAAGAATATAGGAATTGTGAGTTAGTACAGAAAAAAAAGCAAGTAGGTGGGTTAAAGAAATTAAACTTCTATAATTAACTTCAATATCTATGTCAGGTTATAGTTTGACGTGGCAATTTGAACACATGTGCCTAATTTCACTGTGCTTTTTTCAGTCTCTCCTATTCGATTATGTATAACATTAAGTAATGGGCAGGTCCATGTTGCACAGATGTTGGGGAAGTGGCTGTGAGGAAAAGCCTGTGTGTCAGAGGGCTGTATGACAGGCATCATGTGTGCCATGGACTGCTTGGAGCACATTTGGTGCCAGGCTGAGGTTGCAAAAAGAGCCCTGGAGTTCCATCATACCCACAACTCCTACCTGTTCAGTCCTCGTTGGGGATCACCTTTTACTTTCTTCCTCCTGATCCACAGAATTGTGCCTTTCTCCTCGTTCTGGATGTATATCACCATGGCTAAGCTTCGTGGACGAAGATATGGGAAGGGCTCTACCCACACTTGCTACAAGCGTGCTGGGGGCTAAAAAGGCCAATGCAGGATAGACAAGTCCGGGTACAAAAGGCACAGCTAAAAGTCTCCTTGGGTGGTATTGACAAGGCGCAGTTCTTTCTGCGATGTCTTTTCTCCTCAAGGCTAATTCTACATGAGTTTTCGAAGGAGGCAGCAGTGTTATAGATGGTGTGTCTCCATGTCTCCTGATTTGAGGCCAAAGTGGACCACTGATGGTGGTCAATATGGCCAAGACTGAGGTGCTGTTTCAAGGAGTCCTTGTATCTCCTCTTTGGGGCTCCTCTATTGCAGCAGCCAGTGGTGAGTTCACCATAAAGCACAGTCTTAGGGAGGCAGTGATTCTGGATGTACTTGGACAGGAAATCCAGTCTGGGAAAAGAAAAAACAACCACAGGAAGCTTCTTTGCTCTGCCCTTCCAAATGCTGCTATTTTTTAATATATGTCTATGTACCAACATCACAGCTTGACCTTGAATGCATTTGAAGTTTAGAAGTGGTCAGATAACATTTGCATTTCAGTTTTGTTTGCTTTCCTGGCTCAGATTGCAAGCACAGCCGCCCTGTTCACACAGGAGAGGTTTCACTCGAGGTGTGTCTAGCCAGGAACACACACAGCAGTGCCAGGGGACTCAACAGGAAAGCCCAGTTGTGTGAAGCTGCCAGCTTGCAATTGCAGACAGGGTTCAGAGGGTTCAGACGGATGTTCAGAACTAAATATTCTGACAATTACCCATGACTAGACAAATACTCTTGCAGGCACACTAAGGTAATAAGGTTAACCTCATTGCTTTTCTGTGACTAATCCTCAGTTTCATGTGTGTTTGGGACATCTAAATTCTCACCTCTCTTTGAAGCACACTGAAGCCTCACACAGACATATCAACAACTTTTGTTTCAAGAGTGAGATTTGTGATTATCTGCCATTGAAGTTGTCCAAAAATCTCCTGCTTTGGACATTTGAGCTCTCCTTTGATGGCAAATTGTGTTTAGACCTTATCACTAACTCTTTACAGTCTTAAAAAAAATCTCTAAAATAATACACTTCTGCTTGTGGAGCTATCTATCAGCTGCCAGCTCTCTGCCTCCTCTGTCCAGAGCACATTCCCAGAAGGCAGTTGCCACCCAGAGACCTTCCCACTATTCTCTTGCTGCCGTGTGATCAACAGCACTATCACCACCTTCCCAGGTTCTTGTGTCTTGGGGCTTCTCTGTGGCTGAGATGCTGCCAGGAAAGCAGCACAGAGCATGGCAGTGAGGAGACCCCTAGAACAGAGACAGAGGATGAAACCACATGAGCAAGTTCAGGCGGGGGAGAAGAAGATGAGTTATGAAGAAGACACCAGCAACTCCCACAGCATCAGCTGACACTTTGCCTGCTGCCCACCCTACAGGCTTATGCCTCCTTGTTTGCAGTCACACCTTAGCTGGGAGGAGTGAAGGTGGTCTGTGTTTGTGTTTGCATACTGGGGAAATGGGGAAAAATTCCCAAAACTTTCTGTAAAACCGTTTCCTTTGAGATCCCCAGTCAGTAACAGGGAAAAGTCCCTGTGCAATGCTCCAGGGGCTGCACCAGTGCATGCCCCAGGACTACACAAACTGTTTTAGGAAGGTACTGGAGCCAGAATGAACTCCTCGTTTCTGTCTTCCCAACGCTGTGAAGTGACTCACCCTCTCTGGAAGTTGTTCCCGAGGACAGGAGTGGGAGCGAAGTGTCAGAAGCTGAACTAAAACAAAAGTTAGATTCGGGCCCAGGAAAATTTCCTGCTGCTGCTGTGGGTGGATAATGACACAGCCTACACATACACAAGGCAGAGCCACACAGAAGCCAGGTGGCAGGGTGAACACAGTCAAGGACTATTTAAAACTGAAAGGATGTGCTTCAGATTTTTTTATATGAAAGACCTAATTATGGGGACTTAAATCCTGTCAGAGTAGCTACTTCATATGATTGAGTGCTGGGTTGCTCACAGTGTGGAGGAACATTCCCAGCCTGTTTCAGACAAAGTGTTTAAGAACTTGCTTTTTTATCCCTTTTCACATAGTCAAACTTCTCTTATGCCAGCAGCTTACTGAGATCAAGGCTAGTCCCCCAGAAATAGCTGCTCTGCAGAAGCTGATCACTGACTTGGTTGAAAGGTTTTGGTCTGAGTCTTTTGCTGTTGCATGGATGGGCCATGCAGGACAAAGAGAGCTCACACAAAGGAGCAGCACAGCTGGATGCACCTCCAGCAAAGAGAGAGAAGTTATATCTGCTGCCTTTTAGGGTGGATTTCAGGCAAGCCTTTTAACTCCCTTCAGCAACAGGAGGAATGTAGTAAGCCCTTACCCTGTCAGATTTCAAGCTCTTGGGAGTTATTAGAAAAGAAATTCAATAAATACTGCTCTGTGTCATGCTCTGCCTATGACTGGAAAGGAGGATACTCTTGGAAGTAGCTTTTTTATGCAGAAAAATACCAGTGTTATGTTACTAAGAACAGTCGTGGCCTTGTTTCAAGTGGTTACTTGTGTTATAAAACTGAGATTTGCCTACATGGTGCAGCAATCTCCTTGGTTTAAGGAACCTCCCCTTCTTTTTTCAAATTGCTTATCCCACAACAAAATACTCTCCCTCCCCAGAAGCACAGGCAAGAAACCTTCCTGTGAGTCACCAAGACAGCTCCCACATGGCACGTGCTCCCTTTCCCATGCTGTCAGATACAGGATTTAGGTAAGACCACACATGAGCTTTGCTTTTACCAGAGAAGATGATCACACTTGCATCCAGTACAGGTCATGGCAGCGTTTCCACTCTGGGCCTCTCTGCTGTCCAGCACTAATTCCATCTCCTCAGGATACTGTGCTCTGTGTGGGCTCAGATATGGATCTATACAGGCATAGCCCCAGCTATGTTCTCAGGACAACTCCCTGGGAATAGCATTAAGCATAATTAATAGTGACATGGGATTAAGCATATCTAGTTTGTCTGAAATCTCCCATTTATTGCAAGGGATCTATGCCTGTACAGGTATGTGATAACCTACCCACATTTTTGTTGTTGCAAAGATGATTTTATCTTTCTCTCACTTTAATGGGCAATAACTCAGTTTTGACCTTTCTACATAGCATAAGGCTGCAAGTTTTAACCCCTTAGGCTTCCCTTTGTTGGAGAAAATAAGCCCCTGTTCTTCAGCCTTTGCCTGTAGGTCACAGTTTGGAATCCTTTCATCATTCTGGCTGCTGTGCTTTAATCTCCCCAGTTTGTCTCTGTTCTTTCTAATTGAGCCACAGTGGTCTAGTTGAAGGTTTTCCAGAGTGGGCCAGAACAGAATAATTATCTCCTGTCTCACAGAGAGTCTCATATTGTTGGCGCATCTTTATTTTTTGATCCATTATAACTCCAGGCCTTTTCTGGCTGCACTGCTGCCAACCTGCATGTTTCTCATTTATGTCTGTGCCTCTGGTTCACTCTTCTCAAGTTTAGTATTTTGCATGTATATGTAATCAATTAAATCTTACAGAGTCTGGTTCATTTATGATTTTCTTTCAAACTTTTTAACCTCTGAATTTATCTACTGGGATGTTCTTGTTACCAGCAAATTTTTAAAGTATATCATCTAGTTCATTGTCCAAACTGTTCATAGAAATGGACAGTAACACTGGAGTAATACTGGATCTAAAACAAAGTGCCACAGCACACATTTCAAATGTCTTCTCAGTTTGGTATAGAAGGTGATCATAAAAGACTTTCAAGGACAGTTACACGGCATACACTGTTCTATAAATGAAATCCAAACATTTTTGTACAAGTATATTTTGTCTATGATACAGATAAGGGCTTCCAAGTTTTTCTGTTCAGCAGTCAGCATTATTGGCACTCACAGAAATTATAACATTGGCTGATGGAACAGAATTTGTCATGTAAAGGTTTCTTCCTGTGAGTTTGAAATACCTCTCAGTGTCACTGTGGCACCCTCTGAACAAGCCTGGCTGGAATTTTTTGTCCTCAGTCAAAGCCAATTGTCAAATGCCAAAACTTATCAGGTGTGTGGAAGGACCGGGGAAAAGGATGAAATTTCCTCCCCAAAAGAGATTTTCTTTTTTTAAATGACCTGAAGTGTTCTTTCTATATCCCTGGAAGTGTTCAAGACCAGGTTGGATGTGACTTTGAGTGACCTAGTCTAGTGGAACTAGATGATGTTAGATCCCTTCTAATCCAAAACAAACCATTCTATGAACTTTCAAGCCAATTCATTACCTTGAAAATGCTCAGAAAAGTTATTTGTGGCTCATACCTTTGCCTCAATGTAGTAACTTTATATCATTACCCCTACTTGAATGAATTGATTATTACAAAGGGCTCTAAAAGAAAAATAATAGTCAAGCGATGCTTTTTCTATGAAATCTAGCAGCCCTGTCCATCTTGTGAAACTTGGGTTCTGGTCTGGTCCTAGAACAAGGAGACCCTCAGGGATGGAACATGACTGTGCATCTTTCTGGGCAGTGCCTCAGTCGAGTCCTTTGTGCATCTCAGCCCATACTGCAGCCAAGTCTGCTCCTTCCCTGCACATTGGCACAGCGAGCATTCCCGAGGGGAAGCAGAGGAACACAGGAGAGGTGTAAGTGGGTGTCCTCAAGTGAATGGTGAACTGCAGGAGGACAGTGGTTTTGCTTTGTTCTTAGCTTGTTTGATGGGGTGGGATAATTAGCCATGGCCAAGGGTCTTCAGCATTATAGCACACAAGTTATAGGTTTGTCCTGGCTTTATGGAAAACATCTTGAATTGCAAAATATCAAGGGTTTACCTTAGTTTTTATTCATTTCTATCATATGAAATCAGGCAGACTAATTTAAAAATTAGTTCAAAGCTGAGCAAGTAAAAATTCTCTCTGAATTTTTACTCAAATAGAAACAAGTTGCAATTTCTTGCGGTAGAGTTATGCTGATGATTCTGCTGTATGCTGACTTTTATACCAGGCTCATCTGCTCTGTTTTGAGCACCTTCTAGCAGTGCATTAAATGTTACAACAAATTCTCACTGACTCTGAACACAGAGATGTTTATGATACTATCTGAAATGGCAGAAATCTGCACAGCATTTCTAAATGAAACCCAAAGTACTCAATTTTAGTGGGGAAAAGTCTTGTGAGTGCTTCCCACAATAAACAGCCTTTGGACTGGGGTGCTAAAGGCAAATAGACAATAATAATATACCAGGAAATTACAGGAAAAGAAATAGCATTTTCCAGTAAAGAATATGATAGATTTGGAGCATCTGATTCAGTAAAGTCTGTTAAAAATTATAGAAGTGAAAATTCTCACTCAGGGTGATAATTCATCTTTTCTGCCCAGACTCCTTCAAATGCTGATATGACTCTGAAATAGTTCTCTATCTTACTTTGAAGGTAATAAGAAATACAGATTTGTGGATAACTAGCCTGAAGTCAGTGGTGCCCTGCATAGGAACTTAAACCTTTCTGCTTTTGAAAGAGATCTAAGACATCATATCTAAGGCTTTAAATCTGGTCCAGTTAGATGGATTCAAATAAGGAAGGGTCTGATGAAATACACTCTGGGGTACCTAAGGGTCAGCAAGATGAATTTCTAAACTATTAAGCTGTATTTTATAGAGCTCCTGAAGCACATGTACAACCTTTGCAGCTTGGGAAAGGACAGCTGCAGCATCCATATTTAAAAGCAGGGAGGAAAGAGACCCTGTGAATTTGAGACCACTTCAGATCCTGGCAAACCCCTTGACAGCCCACCAACACAGGGGCTATGTCTTTGCTCTACCCCCAACCCTCACCTTTGCCTAACCCCTCATCCAAGCCAGAACAATAGGTCCAAACCAGACACCCATCACCAAGGGCTCCCATAGAGAAGTGTCTGGGAGTGGAACTGTTGGTGGTCCTCACCTTTCTTTGGCAGCCTCTTCACAGCCCTGCAGGATTGACTCGCTCTTACTGCTCCATTTATTTCAGCATAACTACTCCAGCCTGGGGCAGAGAGTGGGTAATTTCATTGAGATCACAGAAAATCTGGAGCTTTTGTTACTGGGGCTTCAGCACCGTGTAGGGTCAGAGAGCTCAGTGCAGCTTGTATAGACAGGGAAGTGAGCATGGACTCAGGTAAGGGCTGTTCTCAGAATGTCCTCAACTGGTTAGGGATAACTTCCATTTTGGAATTTTTTTTTGCCCTTGGAAGTGGTCATAGGATCACAGAATATCCTAAGTTGGAAGTGTTCCACAAGGATCATTGAGTTCAACTCCTGGCCCTGCACAGGACCATACCCAAGAGTCACACCATGTATCTGAGAGCATTGTCTAAATGCTTCTTGAATTCTATCAGGCTTGGTGCTGTGACTACTGCCCTGGGGAGGCTGTTCCAGTGCCCAACCACCCTTTGGGTGAAGACCTTTTCCTAATAACCAACCTCAACTTCCCCTGATGCAACTCCAGGCCATTCCCTTGGATCCTATCATCGGTCACCAGAGAGAAGAGGTTGTTGTCTGCCCATCCACTTCCCTCCATGAGGAAGCTGTAGATTGTGAGGAGGCCTCCTCTCAGTTTCTTCCATGCTGAAGAAGCCAAGTGACTTCAGTTACTCTCTGTACAACTTCCCCTCTAGACCCTTCACCATTTTCATGACCTCCTTTGGACCTCCTTTCTGCTGCCCACATTAGGTCCTGGTGCTGGGATTGCTCCAGTGGTGTTTAGAATGGAGGAAAAACCCCACGTAAAGAAAAGATATTCCTGAATTTCTACTAAAGAGTAGGATATCAGTCCATGGCTGGAGGTTCAAACCACACACCACCATGTCTCATCCTGTGAAGATCTGAGAAGTGTGAATTCTCTGAGAAAATGCAGGTCAGTTTGTCCCTAGTCAGTCACCTGCCAGAGTTTAACAAAAAGGTCAGAGAAGTAGACCATGACATTTATTTCAAATGCAAAGTGCTGCATCTTGAACACTGTACTAAAATATCTCAACACAATGAGCCACATTAAATTACCTATCATAATAAAAGGCAAACGAGGCAGTGAAAATGGCTGAAAAGGAGCAGGACGTAAACTTAGTGGACTGTTTTTATAAAAAGTTGTTAACAATTCTTAACAGACCAAAATAGTGCATTTGTCAAATGCTCAGCTATATTCCCCTCCAAAGCTCCTGCCCTGAGAAAGAGTTTAGGCTCCACAGAAAACGCAGGGAAAATTTGTCACTTTTTTCTCTGTCACTTGGCAAATTAACCACTAGTGTTTTTGTTTCAAAGCCATTTGCATACATCATGTGTCCCTCCCTGCTTTTGTTCTGTGAACCTTGATGCAGCATCAATATCCAGACAGTACTGGCCAACTCCAGTCAAATTCTGCACAGAGAGAAATTCCTGCAGAATAAGGTGCAGTGTAAACCTGGAGCACCACAGCTGCACTGGAGTAACTCTGCAACTAGTTTAGAAAGAACCAAGGTCACAGAGTCATAGGATCACACAATAATAGAATGATGTGGGTTCAAAGGGACTTGTAAAGGCCAAATTGTTCATAGCCCTGTCCAACCTGACCTTGAATGTTTCCAGGGATGAGACACCCACCATCTCTTTGGGCAACTTGTGCCCGTGTTTTAACACCCTCATTGTAAAAAGTTTCTTCCTTATATCGAATCTGAGGTGCTGGTGACACTCTCAGAACAGCTTTGCAGCTCCACAGTAGAGCTTACAAAGTTCAGGTCTTTTTTCTATCTTGCTGTTATGATTTGGGGGGGAGAAATGTGTTTGCTGGGTTTTGTGTCAGCTCTGTTGAGCTCTTCTCTCCATTCCCTTTGCTGTCAAGGAGCTGAAGTAGCAATAGGTGAGTTGAAAGTTCACAAATAGGACTTGACTTCACTGAAGTCAATGGGGGGACCAGTGGAGTTTTGCATAATTGCCTGCTGAATTACTTCTAGTTAAGGATGCAAAATAAATATTTTTAAACCACTTTCTTATAACTACTCCGGATCTGGACAGCTGTTTTTAGAAACAGGAGACCTTTCTGCTTATTAGCCAACTCCACTGCTATCACAGAAATCTCTTTTATAAGCTTTTGAAAGAAGGCAGCCTTGAAGTCTGTTTTCAAAGAAATGTTATGTTTTGCCTTTGGAAGAGTTCTTGATCACTGTAGGGACAAGAAACCCTCTAATTTTCAGCCTAAGTATATTTGTGGGCAGTCTGTACCTATTTGTTCTCCAGTTAAGACTGTGCTTTAGGTTAAATGGAACCTTTCCTCTCCTCTGTTTGCTTTCTCCTTCCTCTCTGCTATATTTATAGAAAGCAATTAACACACCTTTTTAGACTCCAGTTTCCTAGACTCGGAAAGCCAGGCTCTGAATGCCACTCAGGAAGTCATCCATCCTTGATAGATTTGTTCAGGCAGACTTGCTACCAGACCTAGTTTCCTGCACAATATGCATATCTGTAACATCTGGGATAGAAGTTAATTTAGTCCCTGGTTCCATGGTTCAAGGTTCCTTGATTTCTTTTCCATTTAGACACTTTCCAGCCCTGTGTGCTTATCCCCATTAGCCACCTTGCCTTGTCCACACAATGAATGATGGCATCCTGGTTAAAAACATGATAAAGTATCATTTTTACTTTCAGGCTTTGCCTGTATGGTTATGTTACTCTACACTCTTTTTTTTCACTTTTGTATCTTTATATTTGTGAGGTCCCTTTTCTGTATTCCTGAGACACTCCCTGCTTGTTCCTGATGTGCTTTGAAGCCAGCCCTCTTCTCGCAATTGTCAGACTGCTCTAAGATGCCCTTGTTCATTCAACAGTGAGATTAAATCACCAGGAAAGTGTTATGCTTTTGTGCTACCCCTCTGTAGTGCCTTTTAGTGAACCACAAACATGTGCGAGAGTGGTGCCATATCACGATGACACCATCATCTTGTCCATCATCACTCTGTCCCCATTTGGGATCATGTTCCTTGTGTGCCAACCCAAGGATATTTCTGGCTTGCCTTAGTTTTTTAGTCATGTCATTCTTGTAGGAGCAAGATGTGTTTTTCTGATGCAGTGACATTTCGGGGGGGCAGGGGAGGATTTAGTGAGATAAGTCACATCTTTTGTAAGCAATCACAGCCATGTTTTCAGAACTTTAGGAGAACCTCTTATATTTACCACACAATGACATAAAATCTCTCAGAAAGAGCTTTAACAGGACTTTTTTTTAATCCATGACACAGGGTAGTTGAAAGCTGAAAGTCGTCTTATCCATCCAACTTGTCATGGACTTTGAGTCTTGCAGCAGATGGCTTCTCCTCTGTTTTTCTCTCTTCTTTATCTGGAGTGAAATCATGAATGGTTTGTGTTGAAAGGGACCATAAAGATCAGTTCCAAACCCCCTGCCATGGGCAGAGGTACCTTTCACTAGACCAGGTTTCTCAGAGCCTCATCCAATCTGGCCTTGAATTCCTCCAGCGATGGGCCATCCACAGCTTCTCTGGACAACATGTTCTAGTGCCTCACTACCCCCACAGCAAAGAACTTCCTCCTAATAACAAAATGAAAACTATTCTCTTTTAGTTTGAACCCAATCCCCCTTGTCCTGTCACTACATGCTTTTGTAAAAACCCCTTGTCCACATTTCTTGTAGGCTCCCTTTGGATATTAGAATGCCCCAATTAGGTAACTTCCAAACTGCCTCTTTTCCAGGCTGATCAAACCCAATTCTCTCAGTCTTTCCTCACAGGAGAGATGCTCCATCCCTCTAATAATCTTGGTAGCCCTCCTCTGGAGTCACTCCAACAGGTCAATGTCTTTCCAAATGCAGAACTTGTGACTTGTTGGGTGGAGGTGATCTCTAAATCACAGCTGGTGGCAAAGTTTTCTTTGTCTCATGAAGCATTTATCTTTGGGTTGCCATGACCATTCAGGTATCTGCAACATGTGAGAACCTCTGCTACTTTTACACTCTGAGAAATAGAAAAGCTAGAAAATTCATGTAATCCCTTTCCCTTGATTTGAGATACACCATGTGTTTCTTTCTCTGCTGATGGAGAGAAACAGGTGTTTCAGGGAACAGTTCATGTGTTACAGTTTAGGTGCCTCCTTTAGGATGAGGTGAACAATCCTAAATGTGCCATGAAGAGATTCTTGGATGTCTAAAGGAGATACATGTGACCAGATGAAGCTCACTTCTGCTCCTAGTGTAGTGTATGAATGCAATGCAAGATACCTTCTCTACAACACTTTTACAGGCCTAAAAATGACACTGAGAGAGCAGGGATGGGGACAGGGTAGACATCTCTCATCTTCTCAAGGGAATTGAGCTGCAGAGCAGACTTGTTCAATGAGATGGAGGGAGGTGTAACACCCACACCCTGGCTCCATTCCCCAGTTTCCCAGTTCAGTTCCTCTAGCAGAAGACCAAGTTTGTTCTCCTATGGGACTGTTAGATCCTTAATCCTGCCTCTATGTCCCATTTCAGGTGCTCTTGCTGTTTCACTGGGCACTGCTGTTGGACCACATGAAAGAATTTTAGGAAATTTGTGCAACATGCTGGATGCTGAGCAGTTCTAAGCATGTGGGGAGATCTGGCTTTAAGAAATCTGATAACCTTGTGAGTCTCCAGACTCAGATGTACTTGTCATGACTTTCCCTTGACTAGTGACAGATGCTTCTGCTGTACATATAAACATAGGTATTTGTGACCAAAACAAGTTTTTGGCCCTCCTTGTTAAATCCAGTTCTAATACCAGAGACAAAGAGGTGCTGGCAGCTGAAATGCTGGTAACATCATCCTTATCTGTGTGAGTGCTCTGCCCACCAGCAGTGCAGCTGTCTGTTCCCTCAACCCAGCCCTTGAAATGGGATATTTCTCACATGGCTTGCCTTCAGGCCTGGATGGAATGAATGTTTCCCCTGCAAGGAAAGTGACCCTTGGGCAAAAAACCTGTTCTTGCCAAGCCTTGTTCCACTCTTTCAAGAGCTGATATTGAGGCAGAACTGCAAGTGGTTGTTTTATAAGGCTGCTGATGGGGTCCCAGAAGGATTTGCCAGGATGAGTGGAATATGAACCCGTGGCTTCTGGATCATTCTGCATGAGCAGCCTCTCTAACCTTTTCCCTGTGGAAAGGGACCATTGTTCTGTCAGCACCGACTGTGCTCTGACAGCCTGCCAGGAAGCAGTAGGGCTGTTTAGCAGCACAGGGAACCCAGGAGCCATTGCATGTGTTACAAATAGTGGGATTAGTTGCTTGCTTGGAAAATTAATGACTGGGACAAAGGTTACAAATTGGGAACTCACAGAAGGGCCAGCTGAGACACTGATCTGGATTAGTGAAGGAGAGATGATGCTGACAGAGATGGGTATGCTCTCGTGAAGTTTCAGCTGCTCACTTCCATGTTGATTTTTTGGGGGGTTTAGAACTAATGGAGTGTACCTGCACAATACAACCTTGTGCAGAGTGCACAAGCTCTTTACAGAACTAAGAGCAGACTAGCTGCCTCACCTTGCCAAAACATCAACCAAGCATCCTAGCTCCTGGGGAGACCCTTACATACACCTCCAGGTAGTATAACCTACACACTGCTCAATGCAGCATAACACTTTGTCTGTACCCAGCTTGTGGTGACTTTCAGGTGGCACCACAGCCTCAGACAGACATGACCAGTCTTTGTAATGATGTGGCTGAAGTGTGTTTTAAGGTTAGTGCCCCAAGTCTATTTTTGCTTTCTGTTGAGACAAGCTTGGATGAGAACTTTTTGATTCCTATCACCTCGTCACTGCAGGTATTATGTAATGTGTACATGCTACTCAGCCTGGTCCTGTCAAATGCTTCCTGTCATCCCAAAGGTTTTCAATATGTGAATTTTTAAACCTGCATCCTTTTGACAGAACTGAGGAAGACGCTGTGTGCACAGTGGTCCTGGCAGATCTAGGAATAATTAATTCAAATATTTACTGTGAGGGTGGTGAGGCAGTAGGACGGATTGCTTAGTGAAGTTGTGGATGCCCCATTCTTGGAAATACTCTGCTCATGGCAGGGGATTGGAATGAGATGGTCTTTAAGGACCCTTCCAACTCAAACCATTCTCTGATTACATGATTTTTCTTTCTTGTCAAAAAACTCATTAATTTGGATCTATAAATGAATTCACATGAAGGCAACAATTCTAGACAAAGGACTAAATGTGCTCTGCTCCGCCTTGGTATTGTAGAAACAAAGGAATAAGTTCACAAATGAATTTCGGAACTGTGAGAAAGTAGAGACCTGCTTTAAAATAGCCTAGGGTAGATGTTGCATGATTCTTACAAATCTAGGAAGAACATCTTCCCTTTCATATCATGGAGAAGGTGCCTGGATTGTGCTAGTGTTGTACCCCTGAAACAGCATCAGCTTGAAGGGTTTGCCAGCTGTTTAAACCACACTTAATCTCTAGAATAGCCGTGCAAATATAGTGAACGTGCCTTGTTACAATCCAGTCCTGTAAACACTGCTCAGAAATGACCGACCTTTTCAGTCCCAGTGCATAAGGAGTGAAAAATAACAATGGGGCATGCTGGAAACTGCTGAGTTACAGGGAACAAATCCGACAAGGTGATGTCACTCTTCCTACAACACTTCAGTCTTCTGACATGAATTCAGCACCATTGGCATTTAGGGGGGTGGCAAATCAGACTAAGGGGAACAGAGCTGTGAAACATCATTTCATGGACCATTTCAGGGAGGATTCAACAAAGTCAGAATCATACAGAAACATACTTTTTTTTGTGCAGCATTAGCCCACATCCTTCTGTTATTTGTGCAACACAAGTCTATCTTCCTCTGTTTCCCATAAAAAGTGACAGTTCCATTCATCTCCTAATGACTGGCACAAGGCAGTGGTGTTGTCTCACTTCTGCATGTAATGTGAACTAGAATCTTGATTTCTGCAAGAGTAAAGTCTTTCTGGAAGATAAACTTTGTTAAGCACAAGCTTGTAGTTCTTGTGTCAGTGGTTGAGCTAAGTGCAAAATAGAGATATTTCAGAGGCCAAAACGAATGTTCATATAGTCCTTTTTGGACTTAAATTTAGTGTACAGTCAGAAATTAATCTATGTAGCTTTGTTTATAAGCTCTGGATTAATGACATAGATGTGCAACAGTGTGTTGTAAAACAGGTCTTATACTTGAAAAGGTCAGATCTATTTGCAGCATCTGATGACAAATTTCATTAAGTTCATTAAGTGTGTCAGCTTTAAGGTTTTACCTTATCTGAGGTCTTACCCTTTTTCCTTACTCTCTCTTCCTGTTCCTACACAGGAACAGGATGGTTCAGCCTAACAGAAAGAAGCCTTCAAAGAACAGACTGCTCGTGGGTATCACAGTCAGTATTTTAAGAAAGAAAAGCTGAGAAATATCTAGATATGGTGTTGCAATGTGTAGGCAAGGGATAAATTTACAGGCAGATAAGAGTGAATGGTGTTATGCAAATAATAAAGCAGTTGTACACAGCTCTCAATTTCCGCTACATTTTCACAGAATCATTGGAATTCTGGTTATAAGGGACCTCTGAAGGTCTCTAGGCTGTCCTCAAGCTGAAGGCAGGACTATTGCCAGCATCAGACAAAGCCACTGCTAATTTGATTTACACTTCATCTCTAAGGATGCAGACTCTACTGTCCCTCTGGATGGCAGAGATGTATTCTTCCAGGACGTTATTCTTCTGCTTAAGAATTTTCCTAGGTCCCAGTCTGGTCCCCTTGAGGTGCAACTTGTGGTTGTGATTATCTGAGGTGCAACCTCAGATAATCCTGTTTTTTTTTACGATTTAGTCATAGTGTTTTTTTGAGTTGACTTATTCTTGCTTTCTTTGGCAGCAGAGATCAGCATATACCTTGTTTTTGTAGTGTTACTGGAGATGTTACAACCTTCCAACATTAAATGACGCTAGACTTGAAATTCTAGTTATTCTACCCCTTCCAAGGGATAAAATTGCATCTGATCTTGTTGGGTCCTCCTCAGCGTCTCAGCACACTGACTAGGGAGGACCCATAGACCCAACAGGGAGTGAAAGCATGACTAAACTTGTGGTTGGGAGCATCCACTAAGCCAAGGTGGGATGGTCTTGTTGAATGTGACACACACCATTGGTGGATGTGCAAGCCACAATTTATGGAGGAAATGCAGTCCTGCGGGCAGAGGGGACCTCTCTGTGCTTCTCAGGCCTCGTCTGTAGTTCTGCCCATGGAGGGCTTGGGAGTCCTGTCTTGGAGCATTAGAAAGGAAGAGAGGTAGGAGATGATGAGAAACACCTCCAGCCTTCCCTTTGTTGAAATCATTATGAAAGAGAATGATATTAAACGATTAGAAAGCATCCAAAGGAGGGCTATGAACACAGTGAAGGGCCTTGAGGGGAAGCTGTATGAGGAGCAGCTGGTGTCACTTGGCTTGTTCAGCCTAGAGAAGAGGAGACTGAGGGGAGACCTCATTGCAGTTACAACTTCCTCGTAAGGGGCAGTGGAGGAACAGGTACCGACCAGTTTTCTGTGGTGACCAGTGACAGAACCTGAGGGAATGGCTTGAAGTTGTGTCAGGGGTGGTTTAGGTTGGGTCTTAGGAAAAGGTTCTTCACCCAGAGGGTGGTTGGACACTGGAACAGGCTCTCCAGGGAAGTGGTCACAGCACCAAGGCTTACAGAGTTTGGGAAGCATTTGGATAATATTCTCAGGCACATAGTGTGACTCTTGGGGTGTCCTGCTGTACTGGGTCTGTCTGAGCCCACAGCAGCCTTAACAGTGCTATGAGATAACACTCCATTGTTTTGACTGCTGTGAGGCAGAGGGGAAATGAGCAGGCCAGGTGACCCAGACTGATCAAGGGGATATTCCAGACCATATGATGTCAGCTCAGATATAAAACCAAGGAAAGGAACAGGAGGAGGGGCATTTGGTTGTTTCCAATGGCTGCCTGCTGAAGAGACAACCAATGTGTAGGGCCCTGCTTCTCAGGATGTGAGCTGACCTGGTGGAATGGGAAGTAGAGATTAGATTTTCTCTGCTTTGCTTTTTGCGTACGCAAACATTTTGCTTATAGTAAACTGCCTCGTCTTAAAACCCATAAGTCATTGTCATCTTATTGGTAAAAGGGAAGGAGCGAGAGACTCTCTGGGCACTTGGCACCCAGCCAAGGTCAACCCATTACACTTGCACAGGGCCAGGAGCTGGAAACTCTGGTCCTTGTGGGTCCCTTCCAACTCAGGACATTCTATGACTCTATGACTTCTGCATTGGCTGAGAACCTGAAAGACCTTCATGGCCTGTTCTTGGCTTCATGACAGTGACAATGTCACACTGGCCTAGGACATGCTCTCCTTAACACCTTACTAGGACAACACAGCTTGTCCTAGACCAACCAGTGTCTATTGGCAAGGTGTGAGGTTTGGAGTGAGGTTCTTCACAGTTCTACTGCCATCTATATTTCTGCATAATTTGAGAGTGGAAGCCAAGTTACTGAGTCTGGTAACACAGTGTGGGAGAAGAGCAAGGGAAAACGTGGGGATATATTTCTGAGATAGCAGTTGTAGGTGGTTAGCTTCATTTGAGTTTTGCATGCAGGGAAATAGAGGGGGAGTTTGCTCAGAGCTTCTACACTGGCATACTCTGAAAATTTTGTTTTTGAAAAGACAGAGATGGGAGCAGCATACCAAAGGTAAAATGACTTGTGTAGAAGACTGTAATAACTGAAACCAAGGATAAACCTCATTGTCTGAGTGACACCATGACTCGGGGTTAGACTTGAAGGAAGAACATTTTCTTTGAAAAAAGTTTTATTTAGATTTTTGAATAAATTTATTTCTTTTACCACAACATAATGTTTAAGGTGAGACATTATCTTGTTGGACTGTTTTGCTGGAGTGGGTATGGGGGAAGGATGGGGTGACATGACTGAAAAACCCACCTCTACTTGGGAGAATTTGGCATGGAATTTTTCAGTGGGCAAGAGTTGGACTAATTTATGTAGTTCTTAGGAAGATTAGACAGCTGGAAAAATATTAGGAAAAGATAAAAATAAACATGCATGAAATTTTAAAAACATTTGCCCTGACTTAAACTCATCTTTGTGCTTGTCTCCCACAAATATCTTGGCAAACAGTTACCTAGCAGGAGGGCCTGCTGAAATAGCAAACTCTAGCTCTGTGCTGCAGAACAGTCAGGGGAACTGCATTTGCAGTCAGGCATGTTAGAGAACTTGATTTTCTTCAGTAAGTCAGGGGCATCCATAGCAGCTAGTAGCTTGGAAATATGCAACTCTGCACATTGGATCAGTAGAAAAGGAACTGGAGCCTGCAAAAAAGGAGCCTGAGGGGAGACTTTCTTACTCTTTACCTGAAAGGAAGCTGTAGACAGGTGGGAGTCAGTCTCTTCTCCCAGGTAGCAAGCCATAGGACAAGAGGAAATGGTCTCAAGTTGCTCCAGGAGAGGCTTAGATTTGATATCAAGAAAAATTTCTTCACTGAAGGGGTGATCAGGCATTTGAACAGGCTGCCCAGGGAAGTGATTGTGTCACCATCCCTAGAGGTATTTAAAAGACACGTAGATGTGGCATTTAAGGACATGTTTAGTGGTGGATTTGGCAGTGCTAGGTTAATGGTTGAACTTGACTATCTTAAAGGTCTTTTCTAACTCTTTTTATCCAACTTTAATGATTCTATGATTCTGTGTAGTCAGACACATTTTGTTGTGTGGGGAGTGAGTGAGGTGGGCCACAAGTAGAGAATGTGTGTGGTCTGTCACAGGCAGCAACTCAAATAAGAAATGAATTCATGAAGACAATGACCTGGTCATTCTAAACAGAAAATAATGTAGAGCTGTTAGTTATTCTCATCCAAATGGGAATGCTGATATGTGGGCACACATCCCACTTTGCTGAGTAATTTCCATGTGTTTATGGATGTAAATGAAAGTCTGTACCTCTTAAAAAAGCCTGGAAATCAAGCATCCACCAGGCAGGCTTCACTAAGGAAGAGCTGTAGTGGAGAAGCCTGTTATTCAGATCTTCCCACTCTGGGCACAGGGAATTTTCTCCTTGGCTCACTCAAGTAGCACTGCTGGTTCAAGCCTGGCCTGGGGTGGTTTAAGAGATGCACGCACAGCGAGCACATCCACCACACAGAGGAAATGCTGGAAAGTGACTGATTCCATTTCAGTGCCTGGTCTCCTTCTAACACACATGGCACAAGCACCTCTGTAAAGCAAAAGCAAATAGCACTAAGACTTCTATGGCCTCTGAACAAACTTCAGCAAAACACACTGCTTCCTTCAGCCTCCCAAACAAATCTGCAGGAATAAATGGTGTCTGTGTGTGGTCTCTGGCATCAGGCATGCCTGGCAGCACTCTGTGCCTGCTTTGAGGAGAGACAGCTGATTTGCCAGGAAAGGTTCTTGACGAAAGCCTCACACAGACTAATTCATATGGAGAGGGAAGTTGCAGGGAAAACAGGCTAAACTCTGGGAATTTTTACTTAATTTGTTTCCAAACACCACAAATTCTGATGACTGATTAATATTGACCAAAGAAAAAGGACACAATCAAACACCTTTTGTCCTCCTTTCCGTGAATCAAACACTTATCACCCCCTTTCCTGAGCCTCAACTTCCCTGACTTTCATCCAATGTTGCAGTTATCCTGTCCTGATTTCTCTGGTGGGATAAGGGCTTGGGGCCATGCGTGGAACTGTTTCTTGCTGATGCTTTTTGGCGTGTTCATTTTCCCTGCCACCACTTGCTTCTCTAAGTTTTTCTCTATTGCTCTTTGATTCTAACTTGTTTTCATAGAGTTTTTTTTCTTAATGTCCCTACTATGTCTCCTATGTCTGCAGTCCCTCAGGGTGTCCCTGCTTTGCTATGTTTTTCCCATGGCCAAAGTCCTTTGGGGTGTCCCTGTATTAGTGTGGGTCACCTATGGCTGCAGTCCCTCAGGGATGCTCCTGCAATGGCATGGGCTTCCCATACCTTCCATCCCTCAGGGGTGTCACCACATTGCCATGGATGTTCATGGCCTCACTGCCTCAGGTTTTGGTTATCAAAACCAGAGTTAAGGATGATCTCAATGTGGGTTGCATGCAGAATTTGGTCCTCTACACTGCCTCAGAGTAGAATTTTATATTTCCCCTTAGAAAATCAAATTGATATTACCAAAGTAAAAGAAGAAAAAGGAAGGATCTTTATGCTACCTAGAGTATTAAAAATAAAATCTCTGGCATGTGTTTAAAGCAAACTAACATTCAGAAACCACTAGGGTTGATGTTTGCTAGAACATGTGCCATTGAAATGTGAATCAGCTCCCTTCCTCCCCATGCCCCATTTTCCAAGCAGACTTTCCCTCAGGCATCCGTTTCCAGTCCTCAGCAGGCCCCTGTTTCATTTCTCACTGGGTTGGGTTGTGCTACAGAAGATCAAATTATCTTTTGACAAATCTCTTTACCCATGAGGGTACTCCCAGGCTCCCCATGCAGGATCTGGGCTTGTTTTTGTTCTGGCCCAGAGGATGCTGTGTCCATGACCTGAGTGTGTGTTGTCTGTATGTCCTTTGTTCTATTCCCTGTATAAAGGCATTTTTTTCATTTCATATAGCTTTTAACGGTGATATATGAGATCTGCAAACAAACACAAACTGGGGACTTAGGAGACCTCACAAGAGACTTTATTCACTTCAGTGAATGACATGAAAGAATGTATTTGATAGAAATATCTGCAGAAAGTATTACTAAAATGCTTTTAAAGGCACATGACTTTTATTGCTGCAATAAAGTACTGAAGTACATTTAGAATACGTTCAGTCCGTAGCTGGAGTTGGGGGCAGGTGAGGTAACATGCAGATTTTAAAAATCAACACCTTATCAGACATTAGAGAAGATAACATGTGCTGACAGCAGGCATTTTCAGAGGACTGTGAGGTTATCTCAGATAGTGGGGCATCAGATGATGTAATGCTGCTGCCATTCCTGCTGCAACGGCCCTGCAGTAGCACCTGACTTGCAGTCACAGGTAATACACATCCTACAGAGGGGTGTACATATCCTGCTCACAAATGGCTGGAGAAATAGGATGATCTGAGGAAACAAATTGGATATTTGCAACACTTTTTTAAGATCTGACTTTCCACAGAGATTTTCCTCTGGCATTTAGCATTTGTAGCGCTCCTACCAGGGAGCTTGTGAGAGTAACCAAAAACTGCCAGGATTTTTGTTGTGATGAAATGCTTATTTGATCTTTGCGTTGCTGTTAAACTTTCATATTCCCTCAGCCAGCTGTGTAAACATGATATTTCCTACAACACTCATGAAAAAGTGTAAAAGGAGACATGAAATAAGAATTATATGATGTACGGGGACATCTTTACTGTGAGGGTGCTTGAATACTGAAACAAGCTGCCCAGAGAAGCTGTGAATGCCCCATTCCTGGAATGTTCAAGGACAGGCTGGATGGGGCTTCAAACAACCTGATCTAGTGGTAGGTGTGCCTGCCCATGTCAGGAAGTTTGGAATTGGATATCTTTAAGGTCCCTTTCATCCCAAATCATTCTGTGATCTTATGATTTTTTTTTTCCTGAAGCCACTGTTGCAAGTAGTATATAGAGTGGGTGTGGGGACCTTGAAAATGGATTTAGTCCACATGTATTGACTGACCAGCTGAACTGCAAGGGGAATGCTGTGGGTCATGGACAAGAAGCCCCAGAGATGAGCGGGTTCTGTGGTGAGTGGAGGCTGGATTGCTCAAGGAGAAATTCTTAGGATGAACTTGCTGCTTTTTTAGGGGTTGTCTGTCCAGACACCGGCTGGGCAGGAGTGCTTCACTCACAGCCTTGGCCTTTGCCTGGCCCGATGGAACTCCTTTAATCTCTCTCACAGACACTGCTGGCTTGTTTCAAAGGCACTGAGTGCTCAATAGCTCCCATAAGATCAGACTCTAAATTTGAATCCTCAGGCTACATTTATTATTAAATCTCCAACTTCCTAAGTAGAAAATGATCCTTTTGCGCTGAACTTCTGCTGGGTCCTACTCATTCTGCTCAAAACATGAGACACTTATTTAAAGTAACAAAGGCTGGGCTGTGTTGCTAGCCTTGGTGACAGCATTTTTGCTTCAAAATAGTTTTTTTTTCTGTTATAATATTGGTAATACCTCAGCAATCAGATAACAAGGTAAGCGTCATCCAGTGTTCTGGTCATGTCTCTGGAGTATGTGGTCCATGTATAGCTTAGAGGTAATGTATGTTTGAGGTTTACATACCCTCTGAAAGACTCTCTGGAGGTAGGGAGATGTTATGCCCGTCTATGAAACTGGTGGACATGTGCCTCAGCTAGAACTTTGTCTAACAAATCCAGGGTTATTGCTAATAAATATGTCATGTGCCTCCTGAACACAAATTCACTGTTAGCTGTCTTAAAAATAAAAAGGCATTTGACTGCACTTCAAAAGTAGTTGAGCTATGGGTTTTGTTTACCTTGGTTGTATGATCTTACCCATTACCTATAAAACACTGGCTCATGTGAACAAACATAAGCCTGATATAAGAAGTGAAGAGTTGCAATGAGCAGTACAGCAATTTATTGCTTGATGAATATATCCAGTTCTGTAGTAATTACAGAGAGTAATAAGAGATGGAGAGGGTGAAAACCAGTGGAAGTGAACTTGTTCAGTCAGAGCATAACTCTGCCTCAAGTCAGAGAATCTCAGAATCATTAAGGTTGGAAAAGACCTCTAAGACCACTGAATCCAGCCATTAACTCAACACTACCAGGTCCACCCCTAAACCATGTCCCTAAGCATCACATCTGCACACTTCTTGAACACTTCCTGGAACAGTTTTTCCACCACTTCCTTGGGTAGCCTGTTCCAATGATTGACAACCCTTTCAGTGGAGAAATTTTTCCTACTATTCAATCTTGTTTATCTGTAATGGCTGTTTCCTGTCCTTGAAGAAGCAGGGTTTGCACTGCTGTTGGGACACATCTCACAGTGTTTCTGAGCCCAGACATCTCTCCCCAGGAACAAGAATCTTTGTCCTGCCCTGGTGTAAATTCCAGCCGGGTCGGAGTTACATGAGATGCCAAAAGTTAAATTAGCAGAGAAACAGGAAACTAGGAGAGGAGCTGTCTGCCAGCTTCTGAACTTGAGTAACATAAGAATACAAAAAGGCATAAATAAAGAGATGGACGCCAGTTTCTACTTCAGAAACCTCCTAGCATGATGGGCCAGACTCCTCTTAGGTTGTGCTTCCTTCTCCACTGTGAAAGCATTTGCTCCAAGAATCCCTCAAATTTCTCCTGAGATGTATTTCTGACTTGTCTGAGGGATATTTCTGTAGAAAATTTCACCATTAAAGAAAGGCTTGGCAGCACTATGCTAAGACCCAACCAAATGATTTGAAACCCCCCTCACATTGGATTAAATGTATAGATCATCCTCTGCTGATGAGGTAGTCTAAGTGCAATACTGTGTGTGCTCTAGGAGTCAAGCAACTGGATATCCACAATTTTCATGGAGTAATACTTGAAGAGGCTGATAAATGTCATCATTCAAAATGACTTTGGAACAGCCCTGTCTTCTATCTGTTTTTTCCTATTTATTCTGATCAGCATGAACAACCCTCTTCTCTATTTTATATGTACACAGTCAGTTGCTGGGAGATACTTATCCTGGTCCCTCCTGCATGCAGGCTGTGACATTGTCATGACTGGGAAGGTTTGCCATGGACTTCTAAGGAAGCTGCTGCAAAGTACATGAAAGAAGCCTAAAGTCAGCTCTTAAGATTAAGATCAATGGTTTCTCAACATTTCAAAACATACTTATTAAAAGAATACGCACTTTGCTTGTCTAGGCTGGTTTCTGGGAATGGGATGTGAGCTTTTTCCCTTATCTGCCTGGATTTTTCTGCATAGACAGTGTGTCTGTCTTCAGTCAGAAGAAAATGGAAGATTATTTAACTTGCATCTAAAAAGTGTAACACTCATCTGTGATTCAAATTGGATAGCAGGCCATAATACTCAGGGTTACAGAGAGGTCAAAAGGAGAGCAATTGCTCAAAAAAGGGAGGTTTAATGTAATTTTTAACCATTATGTTCACTGAAAGAGGATGACCGTGCTGGTCTACAGGACAAACAATTAAAGACCTCCCGAACTGTTGCTCTGTTATAAAGGAGTTGAACTTTATCTGACCCTTCTACCAGGAGCTAAAATCAGTCAGATTTGCTAACTACATGCTCCTTTTTAAAACTCCTTGAGAAAAAATAGAATTAAGGATGATCTCAGTAGGGGGCTGCATGCAGAATTTGATACTCTCGACTGCTTCAAAGCACAATTTTATATTTCCCCTTAGAAAATCAAATTGATATTGCTAAAATAAAAGAAGAAAGAGAAAAAGAGATATTTTCATGCTGCCTAGCGTATTAAAAGTAAAATTTCTGGCATATGTTTAAAGCAACCTAATGTGCAGAAACTACTAGGGCTGATATTTGCTATAATATCTCCCACTGAAATGTGAATCAGCCCTTTAAGTACCTCCAGTCTCGTTCATTTTTGTGTATCTATATGCTTATTAATTGTATTCTCTTCACATTCAAAGGAACCCTGCAAGCACATGCTCTCACACACATGCAAATATCTTCCAGTAAAATCTGGGGATGTGGCAGAACTCACAAAGCAGGATTAATCTGGCTGAAAGTAAATACCACTGGTATGGATGTTTATATCACACTAATCGCCCTGGTCTCCCTTTGTAGTTAGTGGAGGGCACCAGGCATTGCTGGAGCGTGATTCACCTCCTGCTGCAGCAGATGTCTGAAATGGGTCAGACACCTATTTCTGTCATTATTTTCAAAGGCTGCCTTCAGTACCCAGCTCAGAGAGATGTTCTTTCTAGACATCTAAGAGTGTGCCAGGTGGGCATGAGTCAGGAGTCAGCAGTGCATCCTCACAGTGAAGGCAGCTGGCTGCATCCTGAGCTGTGTTAGGAAGGGCTCAGCAGCAAGTCCAGGGAGATGGTTACTGGCCCAGCTTTGAGAAGGCACTTGGACTCTATGACCTCCCCAAGTCCTTTCCAACTTGAATTACCCTGCCATTCTCTTAAGAGTTGGACTCAATGATCCTTGTGGGTCCCTTCCAACTCAGAATATCCTGTGATTCTTTGTTCAGCACTTGTGAGTGCACCTGGAGTTTTGGGGTTCCTTTTCCACAAAAGGCTTTGATGTGCAAGAGTGAATCAAGCAAACATCACCAAGATAGTCAGCGACTATGGGGCTTGACCACAGGGCTGGAGGATGTGTTGGGTGGCTCAAAGAGGCTGGAAGAAGTTCATTTGTCCAATCTAAGAAGAGAAAGATAAAGAGAGATTCTGTTTCTTTATTCCACTGGCCAGTTAGGAAGTAAGTAAGCAAGATACAGACTTTTCTTAGAGGTGCCCAGTGAAATGATGAAAGGCAATAGACAAAAGATGGAACATGAAAAATTCCAATTAGCTATATGGGAATTTTTTCATCCTGAGGGTGGTCAAATATTGGTACTGGTTGCCTAGAGAGATTGAAGATACTCAAATCTCAAGTGGACAAAGCAAGTGTCAAGTGATGTGTTCTAGGTTTGCCTTGCTTGGAGCTGGGTGAAATGACCTGTGGATATCCTTTCCAATCTGTGTTATTGCATGAATCACAAAATACAGATATGTGTTTGGGATAAAGCTGGTCTTGTTAGAGTCTAGGTTGTTTCTCTTTCCCAACTCTTATTCTTTTATTCTTCTTGAGCTTATACCCTTCTATTTCCTGTAATCTAGTATCTGTTTTTGAAGGATGTATTCTCAAACCTGGTTGCATGCCTAAACACCCCTTCTTTAAAAATGTCTAATTTGCACATCCATGGAGCTGGCCTGAGCTTCCTGTATATTCAAGGAAAGACATAATGGATGCAGATCATGCAGCTGATAGTCAGGTTTTCAGATGTCGGTGTTGGTTGTACCTTCTCCCATGTTCAAACAGCCCTTCAGAAAGGTTGAACTCAAATTATTTCAGGGATTTTGTTACAGTGCAGGTTCCGTTTCACTGGCATAACCAAGAGGCTCTGATGTATGGGATGGGTGTAAGGGAAATAAGGAAGCAAGATGTGCTATTTTATCACTGATGCCAACATTTTATGATGTTCAAACCTCTGTTCTCCTGGTCTGGAAACAATAACTCATTTACCCTTGATTCTTCTGTCTAAAATAAAGCTACTAAAATGTACCAGTTGGATGCAAACTCCCAGCCAGCCTCATCATATGTGATGTCTGAAGTGACAAAATCACCACACTGCTGCACACATGGAGCCTTTCCTACTCCTACTGTTGGCAAAGCAGGTCCCTGTTCCGTGCCTGCTACCTAAACATGCCTGCTTGCCATGGCAACCAGTCAGCACTCAAAGTATTTTAAAGCTGCTAAGGAAAAGTCCTCATTTACATGCTGTCACACACTTGGAAAAGGCAGAATGTGGTAAAAAATTGACGAGCCCCATTGCTTGCCCCAGTTGAACCTAACTGAAGTTCAGAGGCTGAATGGCTGGGTTGGTTCTGAAGACAAGGTCGGTTCAAACATAGTTCTGTACTGTGGGATAAGGCAGCACTTCAAGTTCCATTTTTATCATTTGTTGTTTCTATTATCAGTCACATGTGTTCAGTGTTTTGCTTAAAGTCCAAATTTCTGTAGACAAGCATTGAGTTTGGAGCCTTAGTTCAGTTGTTCTAAGAAAAAACTTGAACTGCGTTTTTCCAGATATTGGAAAAGGGCAACTTAAGGGTGATCAAAGAGCTTAATTCTCACTAATTTCCTTTAAGAGAAGACTTGCTCTTTCTTTCTCAACTTAATATTTTTGTCCTAATTTTTTAAATTTTATACATCATCTTCATAAATGAGCAAACACAGAAGCCTCAAAAAACAAATGACAAAACTCAAATAACAAAAAAAATATTTAAAAAACCCCAGGATTTTCAATGTTTTATTTAGAGTATGATTTTCATATTAATGAGGATACATTGTATTTGAGAAGGACTGACTAGTGTGATGGTTATTCAGAGTCAATCCCCAAACTCTGAAGCAGCAGAGCTCTGAGTAAATTGTGTGCTAGTGGCACTTTCATTAGTGAATTTCACAGGGTTTTGCAATCTTCGTCTCATAAAGAGGACAGGAAAAACAAAACAAATCCTCAAACATCTGAAACAAGAAAAAACAAACTACTTTCTGCACAAATGTTATTTCCCTGTCCTCCCAGGAATGCCGAGTTGACCATACTTAAGAGAATTCAGCATAAAGTGAAGCAATAAGGACATTAAATGTACCCAGGGTCTCTAGTTTGTTTATGACACGTGAAGAACTTGATGAGACCTGCAGCCACGTCTTTTATCCTTCAGGCACTCCCCGGAGCAGGAAACTGCCTATTCTACAGACACAATTCCCGTGCTTCAGAAGATGGCACAGGGGTGCAAGCAAAACAGAGAGCTAAAACTTTGCACAAGGGCCATGTCAGCATGGGGACTGGTGCAGGGTAGAGAAGCAAAACCTGCAACTAACCTTGGTATTGAGCAACAGAGGGGCTGTGAGGTCGGAGAGGGAGAGTCTGAGTTTGGGTGAGCTGCCATCTAAAAACACACTGACAGGGTTTGGCAGGAGGAAAGTCACTTCTGCTGTATCTGCTGTCACTAGAACATTTCCTGTCAATACTTGGCCTGTGTTAGTCACCACCATAACCCTGACTCTTGCTCCTCAGCCTCATCCACCAGCAATAGCACCTGGCACCGTGTGAGGGACACGCTGTGTCTGGGCACCCTGTGCTTTGACACAGAGCCAGTGGCCTTTAGCTGTGATACTCAGGGCTTCCTCTTCTTGTTGATCCTCCTGAACATAGTGGAGAATCTGCACCAAATATCCCCCTTCTGTGAGAAAAGGAGATCACCAAGGTGTTGTTCACCAAGGTGTCGTTCAGTCAGGGGCTTTGTCACTGGCTGCAAGCTGAACCATCCCTGGAAGTGTTCAAGGCCTGGTTGTACGTGGCTTTGAGCAACCTGGGCTAGTGGGAGGTGTCCCTGCCCGGGGCAGAGGGGTTAGAACTGAGTGATCTTTAAAGTGTGTTCCAATCCAAATCATTCTGTGATTCTATGACTGATTCAAAGGCTGGAACAGCCACAGCTTTGGTGGGTAGCACCTTCATAGCAATAACAATGAAACACCCAAGTCCTTAATAGCTGCTTGGAAAATTGCCTTTGTTATGTAGTAGAAGAAGGTTTTTAAAGAGGCGGATATAACAGAAGGGATTAAACACAATGCAATTGATCCACTCTGTTCCATAATCTTATGTGTTCAAGTCCCAGCCTGGATTGTAGCTGCTGACACCTGTTGAGTTTGGGAGTGCTCATGAAATTTTCAGACTGGCACTGAGCAGTACAAACAGCTGGATAAAATTTTGCATATAGGTACTGGTTATGTAAATTACAGAAATTTAACCAGTTGTTCAAACTCTGTTTCTAGGATGCAAGAGAAACATCAGGCTTTCTGGAATAGTCAGAATAGTGGGTCAAATCTGATTTGTTGTGATGATATTTCCTAGCTGGGATGGGACTTTAACCTCCTGTTTTAGAAACTCCAAGGTTTAATGAGGTGTTAGCTTAGTGTGGAAGGCTGCAGTGAGATCTAAGAGCTGGAGCACTTGACATATAGCCATAAAAGAAGAGTAGAGAATAGTTCTTTGGAGTAAAAGAGGTTGATCTTCTGTTATAGCTTCCACCACTCCATTGCTCTGCAACTGGACAAGAAAGTCTGCAAGACAGAGATCATTGGCCAGCGTATTACTAACTCTGAAGCTCTCCTGGATCACTCAATGAGTCCACATCAAATCTTATCTTCAGAGCCAGGGCAGACGTCAAGGTTATAATCAGCAGGACCTTATCCCCTGCCTATCACAAGCTGTAAACAGAGGCTAAGCTCTCCACTGTGCATGCCCAGGCACAGAGCTGACATCTCACCACATGGTTGTTTTCCTGGAGGAAGGGAATTATACATGCCTTAATGTGTATGGCATAATTGACTGCTGTTGCCAATGGTCTTAAAAGAGCGTACTGTGTGGTTAAAATAAAAAAAGTCTTGCTGTCTCCATGTCCTCCTAATAATGCAAAGGCTATTAACTTGACAAGCAAACTGCCCAATAAATTAAAAAAAAAATTCTCTCTGGTAAAGTGAATGAGGTGTCATAATGGTTACTTGCACAGAAAAAGAAACACATCTGAGTCTGTAGAAACCTGCTGCACCTCTTCTGTTGGACTTGAGTCTGGTCTACAGATGACGATAAGGAAACCTTGCAAATGCTTCTGGTGGGGCACTGGTTTGTCAGGCTGTCCCGGTCACTGCTCACATAAAAAGCTGATTTTTTTCTCCTATGTTACCAAAGATCAGAAATTTATCAGATGTATCCTAATCCAGGTCTAAAGCCTGGCACTGGATTCCAAAGACCTTGACAGTAACAATCTAGTTTCCCAATTTCTGCACAAAAAATTAAAACCCATATATTAATTAAAAACTCAAAAAATTAAAACCATAGCAGCAGCAGTAAAACTCCAATACTTGGAGGAGACTTGATATAAACTAACATGGGATTTTTTGCTTTCAGGGATTCTGCTGAAAGGAAAGAAAGAAGACCTTCCTTCCTTCCTTCCTTCCTTCCTTCCTTCCTTCCTTCCTTCCTTCCCTCCCTCCTTCCCTCCCTCCTTCCCTCCCTCCTTCCCTCCTTCCTGATTTGTCCTTCTTTTCTTCTTTCAGCTCCATTTCTCAAGCAGTGTTTGACTCTGAAGACCTAAGTGACTGCTTAAGCTAAGGTCTGTCCTTAGCCTCCAGGCCTGGGTTGTCTGTGGTTGCTTTAGAAAACTGGAGGCATTTTCTGAGGTGGTTTTAATCAGACACCAAGCAGATATTTATTACTTTAGAGAGATGTTGTACATTGTTTAGCTCTCATGAAAAACTTTATTTGATTTTGTTTGCCACATACTAAGAAAAAAACAAAAAGAAGAGTTTTTTCCCTTGGCAAACTGTGAACACTTAAATGGAATAGCTCTGGATTTTGCAAATGGAATGCTTGCTGAAGGAAATAACAGCTCTCTGGTTTCACTTAGTGAACTATGAGCTTTGCGCAATATTGAGATCTTAATTGAAAAGATGGATGATTAATTATACTATATACTCTGGAACAGTCACTATGGATTCAAAACTTACTCACTATGTACAGTGCTAACCAGTGCTGGGAGAGGATGCATAACTAACTGAAGAAATACAGCTCCTAGGAAAATAATCACAAATTTTACTGCCACCTGCCACCAGACTACCTGTCCTGGTGCCTAAATCCCTAGGTGGGAGCCATAGCTTCTCTGCCTGATCAGGATCCTGTTCCCGTAGGATTTTAAGGAGTAAGAAAAGTTCAACAGCACTTGGTGGCTCCACTCCTTCATCCGGATAAATGGTTGCTTTGCTTCTCCCTTTGTCCCTCCAATAGTCAGCCTGAAGAAAGATTCACCATAAAGCTGCACTCTTCCCATTCCCCATGAGAGCACCGGGGAAGGGCACAGAATAGGAGGAGAGCAGGCCCTCCCAAGCTGCTTCTTTTCTTGGTGAACACACGCTGGGGTACAGAAATGCTTCAGGACTGGAGTAAAATCAATTGCTAGGCAACTATCAGGCAGCGTAATGATGAAGGGTGATGAAGGCCTTTTTCTACTGCAGACACTGAATGGTTGGTTTGGGCAAGGTGAAGAATGCTAGATTTTCTGATTGCCTACTTCCAAGATATCTTGGCCACAGGAAACAGCAGACTTGGATGTTTGGAGTTTGGGCTGGTTGAGCATTCTCAGCTGAAGCAGGATGCATCTTTTGCTCTGTGTGATACTCATTCATACACTGACAGTTACACTTTAAGAAAACAAGTTACTAGAATATCTGATGTTAATCTGTCTCTTTTTTTAAAAAATTGTTTTTTGGGAACACAAACTTTTCAGAAGAATGCCCTTCTTTGCATTTACGTGGCTCTCAAATACAGCTACACCTCATAGAGCCAAGGATCTAGCACTGATGATACTGTGGAGAGTTGGGCAGAAAAAACATAAAGCAGCTGATATCTTTTAGAAGTGGAAATATTAATGCTTAGAAATCTTGGGAAACGCCCAAGATCTCTATAAAGTCAAGGAGTATGAGAAAAATGCAGAAACCTTCTGCTGAAATGAAAGAGAAAAAGATATTTTGGATGATGGATAATTCTGTAGGACTGATATTCATCAAAAACAGTTCCCTTATTGATTTGCACTAGGAGCCATCATATGAAACTTTCATTTTTCGAGACAATTAAGTCAGTATGAATCCAGGTGAATCAATGGAGCTGGAATCCTGCTTTTCCTTGAAACAAAACAAAATTTCTTTGGATTCAGATGAGACTAGGATTTTTGCCTGGGACTACAGATTATTCTGTCAACAACAAACAGGCAAGGAAACTGTAAGAAAATACAGAGTTAGACTGTTATCTAGGCTTTTCCTGGTTAACAAGGCAACTGATCTCATGACTTCATGATAGTGCTGGCTTTTTTTTGTGTTAAAAACCAAAAATATATACCCAGATGAAGCCATTAGTTTAGAATAAATACAGCTTGGCTACAGCCTTGGATTTGCCTTGACTGAGTTACAGTAATTTACATTGCCTCCATAAGAGTATTTGGCAGAATGAGTTAACTGTTTCGTTAACTGACTTTCAAGCAGTGATTACAAATCATGCATATAAGGTGATTTTTTGAGCTCATAATCATGAGTCATGCACAGGAAATATGAACCTGAGAATGGCTATTACACAGTCAGAGATCACAAATACGCCATTTGATGTGTTTCCCCAACCTGAGATTGTGTTTACCAAATACAAAAAAACATCTCTGGAAGAGCTACAGGAAAGAGCTATTTGTGGAGAAAATATACAAAATAGTAAACATTTTTTAAAAGCCACAAGATGTTTTCCTTCTTCCTCCAAATTTCCAGAAGTGTTTTGCCAAATCTGCATCTTGCTTACTATTATACTTGTACGGAAAGTTGAGCTATGATTTCCTGTATTCCAAAGCAAAGTCACAGTGCTTCTTAGCTTCTGAGAGCCAGTAATCTGAGATCTCTGCATGAACTGTTGATTCTTTGATTTAGCATTTGCCTTAAATTGAACACTGATGTTATCAGTAAACTGCTGCAGAACGGTTTATCTCTTTTTGCAGGGGCCATGCAATTTATCAGGCAGCTGTCAGTATGCACAAAGGGAATTCACAGACCCACAGATAAACACAGGATCACAGAAAATAAAAGCCCGTATCCATGCCCCTGCACACTCTTCCCTGCAGTGCAGCATGGCTCTGCAGGTGACTGTTTGATAAAGCACCTAGATTTTTATATATTTTTGATTTCAGTGGAATTTAACAGAGCAGCTGCTGAATAAGGAATATTTAAATGATTCTCATTCTCAGAGAAGGGCAATAAAGCTGGTGAAGGGTCTGGAGCACAAATCTGATGAAGAGCAGTTGAAGAGCTGGAGATGAGGAAGGCTCAGGGGGTAACTTATTGGTCTCTGCAACTACCTGAAAGGAGGTTGCACTGAGGTGGGGCTCTGCCTCTTCTCACAAGCAACAAATGACAGGAAGAGAGGAAATGGCCTCAAGTTGCTCCAGAGGAGGTTTAGATTGAATATTAGGAAAAATTTCATCACTAGAAGGGTTGCAAAGCATTGAAACAGGCTGCCTAGGGAAACAATTGAGTCATCATCTCTGGAGGTATTTAAATTATGTGTAAATGTGGCACTTGGGGACATGGTTTAGTGGCAGACTTGCAGTGCTGGATTAACAGTTGGACTCAATGATCCCAACTAAATGATTCTATGATTCTACAATTTATTCTATACCATTAATTGCTTGGTTGGTTATTTTTCAGTGTTAATGGACATACAGGAGATAGCATTTTTTTTAATGTTGTCTCTTTCAGAAGTCATTGTACAATACGCATGGAAATGCACCTTTCCAACAAATTTAAGTTTCTTTCTTAAAATAGCTGCACTCCTAAGAATAGAAAAGGAAATTCTCAATTTATTTCTAGACCAAAGATACAGAATAAAACTACAGACTTAGAGTGGGTGAGTTCATCTTTCTTAAGTATTTAAAATTATGAAGGAGAATTTTGACTTAGAAACATTTACATTAACAGTTACGAATTTCCCCAAAACACACTTATGGTAACTTAAGCAGACTCCTAGAGCCCTGACTTCATCTTGTTAGAGACAGAGATAGGAGCTGATAGTTTGATCAACAACACATAGACCATCCAGAGCTCAACCTAGATTTGAAGCCATATTTCCTTCTGGGGCAGTAAGTGGCCAATCTATCTCACTGTTGCTAAGTCCTTGTCCTGTGCTGTTGTCCCTTGCACCATCACTCCCACCAGCAGGGAAGTAGGAGCTGCAGAGATGTTTTATGATTCTGGAGGTTATCCCTAGTCAATACCTGCCTTTTCCATGCAGGGACCATAACCAGAATGGCCTGGCAACAGGATCCCCCTTTCCTGATAGACAGAATTGGGACAGACAAACCTGCCATTTTCAGACATGTTATTTGTGAGGGACTTGCCTGGTTGGGAGGTAATTTCTCAGCAGAAATGCTTGGTAGGCTGTTGACTGTAGCATAGTCCTGTGGGTAATGCAGAAGGCTGGGAGAGACTTGCTCCTGCTGGGTGTAGGAGGAAGGACAAAGGGAAAGTGAGCAAGGTGAAATGGAGATGACACACTTGCCTACTGCTAAACCCTTCCTGCCTCTGGGTGGCTGGTGCAGATCCCCTTTTTGTCCTGCAAAAATTTATAACTAAGCCATAATAGAAGTTATGTTATCTGAGTTTTAAGTACAGAAAATACTATTTTCACTCACACTGTTATCAGTAGTGTTTGTCCTACATAGATGGCTGGAGTACAGATGGAGAGGAGCTTCTGGGAGGGTCTATGCAGAAAACAAGTAATTACTTAGAGACAGGCTATCTCTGTGCATGTTGTAACTCACTGTCGTGCCACAATGGTATTTTAGACAATTACAACATAGGATTGTACATTTTTGCACACATATATTTTCTTGACAAAACAAGCCTTTATTCACAAATGATGGGTAATTGCTTCCCCAAGCACTGCATATAACTGCACGCACACTGAGTGCAGGCAGAACAGGCACAGAGGCCCTTGCATAAAAATAGAGGATCCCAGAAACATGCTGAATGAATTTTGACTGTACACTCTGTTCTATAATTGTACTCTCAGCAGCGTGTATGTTGAGCTCCTGAAAAAGCCCTTGGGAGGGAGGGAAAGAAGAATAAAACAATATCAAAGAAGAGCCATGTGGTGTTGATGGGCTTGGAAAGACATCTTGCTAATTGTTTGCAGGATGCATTCCAGGTTACTGAAAGCCAAGAGGCTGCAGGGTTTGTTGGGCTGAACTGAAAATTACAGTGCTTTCTCCTGTCCTTGTCTTACTTGACTGATAGGAGTCTCACATCCCTCGGGCATTTGCAGGAATTAGGATCTGGTGTATCCCACTGTAGGGCGTGCTGCTGGTGGGGCTTTGATCAGAGTTCAGCCTTTGTTGTTGAAAGGATATATTTCATCTCAGCAGATTCTAAAAGGAGATGGGTTGTTCAAGGCTATTGCCACAGGACTCGTCTCCCCTCCCATTTCCCCAATAAAGGATGAACAAAAGCAAATGACCAGCCAAATTATGTTTTGTTTCCACTGAGTAGACTGTTATGAGTTGTTTATATATTCATTATTACCAAGACTGTAAGACATTATGCTGGGCTGATTTCAGAGCAGTTCCCTATTAACAGTATTTTTTAATGTATCAAAGTTGACTTTCAATTACTGAAAAATACTTGGCATCATACTTCTGAAGTTCATGCCACTAAGCCTTGTAATTGAAGCAAACCCAGTAAATATTCAGGAATGAATAGTGAGAACCTGCCTATCCTTCTGTGTAAATCACCTTGGTATAGATGCTCTGTGCTAAATGCTTTCTTCTGTCACCAGTGCTGTTGGGGTTGGTCCACAGCCGGCTCCTTGGTAGCACCTGACAGATGTTGCAGTTTTTCAGATTCTTTCATGTCAGAGGAACCAGATTCAAGGATTAGATGACAGTGAAGGAATAAAGGCAGCAGCTAGCCTTTTTCTGCAGTGCTGGATGGAGATTAGATGCAATGGCAGGTACCAGGTCAGCTATGACTGACTTACTTCATTTGTCAATGCTGTCTGTAACTGAGGATTATGCAGCCCTGAAGGTTGTGAGGTGGAATTCTGGTGTAGCAAGCCTAAAAACCAAAGTGATGGTATAGATCTGGGAGATCCCAAACATTTCACCAGGTGAGAGGAACGCATTTCTGGGTATTGATACTCATTGTGGGATCTGAACACTCTTATCTACACAATGGAAATTCTTTCACTATGTCATCTCAGACTACCTTGGCAGTGAGAAAGTATTGGTGTAATGCTCCTTGAGTGGTTCCTGCCCTTTCTACATCCTGTTGAAATTCATTGTCTTCAAATGAAGTAGTGCTCCAACACCAGTGTGGGAGCAGAGGGAATTTATGCCTTCCTGGATGCCCCTGGCATGCCATACACAAGTGGGATTTGTCAGTCCTGTTGCTGTTGTCTCTGATGTTCGTGGGAACTTTCCTGGCCATCTCTTCAGGTTGACAGGGCAAACACCACGGTTGGGATATAATGGATTAATCATATTGAATAAATGTTTTAGCTGTTGAGCTGACACATAGTGACAGACCCAAGACATAACTCTTCATTTCATCACGTAGACAGACACTTTGATGGATGAGGACTACCAGGTAATTCACTGAGGTTAATGGACTGTTATGTCTGAGACTGGCAAAATGAAGATTTCACCGTTTAAACTGAGTCCCGGTGCCAAGTGGGAACTAGAATTAACTTTCTGCAGAGCAATTGGAACACATCTGTTAGCTGACAATAGTTGTGCATTACAGCATACCAGTCCTCCCACTGTGCTTGGTAGCTCCCAGAGGGTGAAGGTGTGAGCAGCTTTTAGCTTGACAGGTCACTGCCAGCTATACATCCCTTTCCTCCTGCTCTCTGGGTGCTGCTGAATGCCTTTCTGAGATTCTGGGTAAAATGAGCATCTCTAGCAGGTAACAGATGGGTAAAAGCTGAGAGCACAAGACAGCCTTGTCCTGTTATTTGGTGTACAACAGGTAAAGGCTGTTCCAGATCCATGAGGAAAACAAGTGTTACTTTGAACCAAAGACTTCTCTGGTTATTAACAAGTGTTCAGATTTGAGGCTGGCATCATAGACATTTTTTAAATGTTTCTGTCAGGGCACTTACAGTAACTAAGCACTGAGTGTGTGTGTTCAGGCAGTCACACCAAAACTGTTCCTTGGAGACACTCAGGGAACCTCAGATAGCAATCAGGCCCCCGTCAGCCCCACCAAGATGGGCTTCTATTATGCAAAACAGGTATCACGGCCTGACCCTCACACCCAATCATTAAAATTCCTCTGGAGCTCCGGCCCAGTCGGGGGCAGATTCCGAGTCCTGAGGGTGAGGTCATGTCTGCAATGAGCCCATGACAATAATTGCCATTATATGGCCCTATTTATTCCTTGAAGACACATTGATGTTGCTGCAGAATGAGGCCACAGGCAATAGAGAAGGGCATCTATTTGTGATTTTATGGCTTTATTAATTTTAAGTTGTTAATCCGTTGTTTCTAATTGCCTTGGTCCATCACATTGGTAATAGGTTGTGGACTGCTGAGTTCTAGCTAATCAGTACTAATATATAAAAAATTATATTTTTAAATATATATAAAGAAGAGCTGAAGAGACTGAGTACCTGCATCCAGCTTGCCCCAAGAGTGTGTTGGTGTAGTTTGCAGTTGGCTTTTGCAGTGTTGCTATTCTTCCATATTTGTTTCCAGGAAGCTTGTAAATTGTCTTCAATAGCACAAGGGCTTGAAAATTACCTGGCCAGGATTTTACAGGGGTTGGCTGTATATTGGTGTGCTTGAGGTCTGAGACAGGCTTTGGGCTTAGGCCTGGCTCTAGCATAAGCACTTCCTTTTTTTTCTACTTTCATTGTCTCTCAGGTGAATTTACTTTCCTTTTTCATTGTTTTTTATATTCTACAAGAACAGTTATTCTGCCTAAATAACTATATGGTCCTGTTTAACCTGAGTAATGTGAGTTTAACAGAGTGAGTTTCCTGGTCAGATCCAGGACATGTGCTAGGTTTTTAGCATTCATGCACTTTCTATTGAAGTTTGGAGTTCCCACATCACCCATGCATGGATCCCAGGAATGCTCTACTCTCTGAGCTAGGTATTCCTTATCACTTATCTTCTCTGTCCTGTAGGGAAGGAAAGAAATTTTAAAGATTATTCATTTACAGTTTCTGTAGGTGCAACATCCATGTTGTTTTTCTGTGCTTCCTTTCTACTAGTAGACAACACTCTGTAAAGAGAGTGACTGAGTTTTCTGTCTATATGTGTCTATACATCTGTCTTGGGATGACTTTATATCCCATATTTGTCTTCCCTATGCCAGAAAAAAAAAAAAAGACTCTTGTGCTTTTAAAAACTGAGCCCCAAGAGTGGAGAGAAAACATCTATTGTCAATGACAATTCTTTGGGTTTTTTTTACACTAAAATTTACAAAGGTCTGTTTTCAGAATGCCTTTTTAATATACTAGTGAAGCACAGCAGGAAGAAATCTGGGACAAGAGTGAATTAGTAAGAACTTATCATTAGGAGATGAGACTTAAACAGAAAATATAATTAAAGGAGCATTATATAGCCTAGATTTTTAACCAAGCACTTCTGCCAGTTTGTCAGTGTTTTTCAGTACAGAAAAAAAGAAAAAACAAACCAAAAAACTTCTTTCAGCACCTATCTGTTGCCAGTAGTCACACTGGACACTTAAAATAATTTGCCAAGTTATATCCCCTTTATGCCAGCAGAAAGCAGAATTAGCTCCAGATATTCTGTGCAGTGAGTCTGGTTAAAGGGAGAGCATCTCCCTCCCCAGATCCTAACTTCTTTCTCTGTTTGTTAGGGAGTGGAGTGAGGAAATGATTTAAAACAGTAGATGACTTAAAATTTAATATTCTTTCATCATGTATAAACACCTGCCCCCCTGCCTGCCCCCCCTTCGGCAAGGAATGCTAATGAGGAATTTCGAGAAGGCTTTAACATAGACTACAGCACTCATCCTGATGTGTTCCACTTAGTTCTTGACTCTTCATGGTTACTCAGTGTCCAGCTTTTTATACTGAAAGAGAAATTTGTGGCTATCTTGCTTTATTCATTTCCCTTTCACATAATACTCCTTGAGTGGGTTCTGAAGATAAATCCTTCTTAAGCCTTCAAACATAAATCAGAGTTCAGGATGATGTGCACTCAGAAGATGTCAGCTGTCCATAGCTTGTGTTTGCAGCCTTAGCAGCAGTGAACTGCTTGCTGCAAATTCACAAGGCTCTTTGCTTTCCACTGCAAATTCTTTCTCTGGGTCATTACAAATCCGTGGAAACACTGCATATGATGCACCAAGAGTTAAAGTTTTTAATCTAATTTTATGTGAGTCTCTGCTTCGTTGCCATCCTTTGTGTAACAATTACTGTGCAAAGCACAGGAAGTATTTGTAATGCCATTTGTGTCACTGCATTCCTTAGCGTGTGCCATTCTGATCTGATAAAACACATCTTGTGCAAAGCATTTAGCAACAGACATGGCCTGAGCCTTGAGTCTTATGTCTCATGACACTTCAAATTCCTGAAGATTTGTTACATTTAGCTTAGGGCTTGGATTCACAAAAAGTTTACCCCAGAGAAAAAAAAGAGGGTTTAGTTTGATCAGTCTCATAGCTCCAGTGCATGCTTGGCAGTACCATCCACAGGTGTAAGTGTGTCCAGACATCAGTGGGGATGCCTGAGGGCAGAGCAGGGATGGGGCAATAGCTATTTCAGATATCTGGGAGAGTGCATCAGTACATGAGGATCTCTGTAAATGAAGTGTGACCTGACCACAGACCACACAGCCATTTCAAAATGGTTTATTAAAAAAGTGAGTATTTCATGGCTGTTGCAAGAAAACCCACCCACACTGATGCCCAAGGCATCAGCACAAGACAGGAGTCAAAGCACTGCACAAAGAGTTTGGGTGCCTGTTCCTCATCATCACTACTGCCTGTTTCCTCACTGCCAAAGGCTGTTATCTTATGCTGGATTATTATCCCAAATTGTCACATTGGAAATTTCCACACAGCAAGACATCAAAGGTGTTTGCACTTTTTGAGAACAGGGGTAAGGTTCTCTAAGAGTTCTCTTGAAATCACATCATGGAACACTTCTCAGGCTCTGCTCTTCCAAGCAGATCTCTCTCTTCCACATACTATGTCCTTCTGAAGTCTGAGAGCCACTTCTCAACTCTGGAGGTCAGTCTGCCCAGATCCAGTCAGAGCCATTCCTAGTTTATATTTATTTAACATTGCTCTAACTAATCACTGCAGCTTCCTTTCCGTTAGTCACTGAGTTTAAAAGTAGACATTTGGTGCATCTGGATTTGTTCCAAAATGCATATTTCTGGCTTTTTATATAGAATCGTTTTCTTCATTTGTATAATATTTCAGTGGAGTTGTATAATAGATTATTTCTTATCTTGATCAATATGTTACCACAGTGGAAATCATATTCCTTCTTCTGCTCACTCTCAAGAGATTTTTTTCCCATCTAAAAACCTACAATAAAATAATTACTTTTTCAACTAAAATAAATATTGCCTAGCTCAGCATCCTCTTCTGAGAGCAAGATTATCTGAGGTTTTTCCAGCACAGTTTTCCAGAAAAAAAGGCCTCAGACTTTGCTGGTCAGGGGAGTAGCAATCACTGGCTTCTGTGTGGTTTGCTAGAAAGTCACAGATTTACCACCTGATTTATGTTTTCCTTCTGCAAATTGTGTTCCAACTGGCTTTTAGTGATGGGTGTTGGACAAATTTCTAATGGATCAAAAGAGCTTGGCTCCATGAAGGAATCAGCTCATCTGAAGTGGAAGAGTGGCTGGAGGAGAGAGTGAAAAGTTGATCAAAGTATTTACAAGATGTGGAACTGAACCAGTAAACTGGGGTTTGGTCACTGTGAAATTGTTATTGTTGCAAAAACCTATATTTTTCTTTTGTTCATCATTTGAACAGTGGTGCTGATCCAACATCTTAATCAGCTGTTTGCCCAGTTAACAGGGGTATCAATTTGTAGTAAAATTGGAGACAAACTTGAGACCTGGGTTGTTCAGTCTTAATATTGATCATTTGACTACTTTGGAAATGGTCACACATGGTTACAAGAGAGGTACAGAACTGGCTGAAATACAGTGGTTTTCTTGAAATGGATGCAGGTCTGGGTCCAGTTGGGAAGGGCTGGGGCAGGGAATGCAGAAGAGGGAATCATTCATCTTGGAAAGGGAGGTCTAAAAAGTTATAGAATATGGAGAGCTAAAAGGTAGGACTCCACAAGAAGATGTTACCAAGCTGTCCTAGGTATGTGTCAGTCTGAATTCCTGCTGGAAGCTGGGACTTACAGGAACTAGTGTCTGGTCTTTTTGTTGTTTACTCCAAAAAAAGACTCTTTTTGCTTTCACTTTTGCTTCCACTACCTGTACAACGTAGTTATTTGAGGAAGGAAGTTGACTTCTCTTTGTACTGCTGTGCATGGGAACTCTGTACTGCAAGATACCCTGGAGATACATCACTGGTCTAAGATATTTCTCTGAATGTCTTAACTTCAGATCTTTTGCAGATCTCTTCTCTTATGACATGTGTGAAGTTTTGTAGACAGGGCTGGAAAATCATTCTGTGCATCACCAGTCCTGTGTCTCTGCACTGTTGTGCAAGGGGGAGTTTTGGTGCACCTTGGCAATTCTTGTCTGGAGAATAGGAGTTGTGAAATGGTAACAGCTACAAGAAAGCAGGTATGGCTTTCTTAATCACCTACACCAGAAAAAAACCTGAGATCGTGGTTCAGTGTGCATCCATGCTGGACTGTGTGCACCCTCATGCTCATGGTCACAGAACCCGAAAAACTCCGCTCCCCTGGGACCATCAGCAGCTTTAAGGGGACACCAGAACAGTGGAATGAGCTGTCTTTGACTCAACCAGTGCATTTTCCATTTCCATTGAATGTATGCCCCAAGTGCCAGTCGCTGTAGAAATCTTGCTGGAGCGTCCTGGCCTTTCTGCTGCAGGTCCTGGTTGAGGCTGACAGGCTGTGATGGCAGAGCACACTGCCCCGGGTGGCCGACAGCCTGGTCCTTGGGGTTTGCCATTCTACTTGTGCTGGGTTTTGAAAGGATTTTATAAAGTGTGCCTTCCAGCAGCTCTTTGAACCCTGTGGCTGGAAGTGATGAATGGGTGGTCAGTGAAAAGACTTAGAAATAAACCGCTGATTCAATTATGAATGAAATTGGCCTAGCCAGCACTATTAAAACAAATATTTTGCCTTACATTGACGAGGGAAGGGTGTGATTTTGCAGCTGTGTCTACAGCCAGGGTGATGTAAGAGCCCAGGGATGTTTCTGATGCAAGAGAATTCAGTCAACATTGAGCGAAAGTTGTTGCTGAATGTGGGAACATAGTCTTGGTGATGAAATGTCCTTAGAAGTTTTTTACTTTTGAGTGGTTTAATAAAATACTGAAGAACACACCCCAGAAAAATCTGTCATAATTTTTCAGACCTCTGTCAATTGCTTTCCAACCGGCCCAATTATGGCATGTTTTTTAAATTTTATTACTGTTATTATAATTAACAATCATTATCAATTATTATATTATTATTATTATAAATCTCCCACAACTTTCTGCACTGTCATTAAGCATTTGTGCCCTTTAGGTAATGGTAGGTTAACTCTACATAGCACACATTTCTTCTCCTTTGAACAGTAAAGTGGTTTACTGGAGTGGCATTTGAAATGCCTGACTGATCTCCCAAGTGAGAATATGTGAATAAGGGTGTTGTGTCTTTTCAAACAAATTCTGCAGTGTCTTAGCAGAGATGAGTTTATGCCGCTGCACAGATTCTGCTCACTCTCTGTTTGAAAGGAGCTCAGAGAGCTGAAGAGGTTTTAAATAAGAAAGCAACACTGTCAGAGACAGTGGAATGTCTTTTGCCACCCCCTGAAAGGGAGCATGTTTCATCCTGTGAAGCACTTGTATGGAACTGTCTGTCCTGTACTTGCAAGGGGACCTTGGAGGACACGCTCAGCTCAAAGCTGAATACTCAGTCTTGTGAGTCACTGGAGTTCCAAGGTCACTGAAGGTACCTCCAGGGACATCAGGTGAGGGTCTGGGTGTGAACTAAGAGAGAAGCACAGTCCCACATTGCACATCCTTGCAGCAGTTCCTAAAGAGTTGTGGCACTACTGCTGGTGAGGAAGGACGTTCGCTGCACTTCACAGGCATTAGGGTTCATATGAGTGAGTAGGAACTGTCATGAAAGAAAGTCAGAATATTATCTGTGAATATTATCTGTGTGGATGAGTGTGGTAGTAGGCCTCAAATATGTCACATTTCTAAGACCATTCACACTATCTCTGTTCTTTTTCTGCAGGACAAAACAAGTGGGAAGACAATGGACTCACAGTGGTGAGCACCTGCTGAAATTACAGGAAGCTTGTTGCGTTCCTGCTGGTATTTCAGTGGACAACAAGTTCCCTCTCTCCTTTGGGTGCCATGTGAGAAAAATCTGTCCTCGTACTTGCAGATTAACTGGAAATACAGTAGCTGACTCAGATTAGCCCCAAGAGTCTGTCATAGTTTCTTAGTCATAAAATGATATTCTGAAGATACAGTGGTCCCTGTCCTCTATGTGCAACCTATCCTCAATACCATTTTTAAGAACAGCAAGAATGTTCAGCAAAGGATATTGGTCAAGGATCATTAATCATTTTGAGATGCACAATTTCTTATAAAAATAGTTTTAAAAAAAAGAAAGCTAATAGATTTTACTTTACAGTATCTTGCTCCTTTCCAAAGTAGTTCCAAGCCCGTGGGAAACCTGATATCTAATAAGTGTTCCTGGGCAGGGATTGCAGATTTTGATACCATCACACCAGGAACCTTTGGTCCACGGGGGATGAGTGGTGGTGACTGGTGTGTCTCTATCAATATCCAAAAGAAAATGTTCCAGAAACAATCATGTAGGGCATGATGGCCTGCTGGGTAGTGTAATGCTGTGCATGATGGCTGTAAGGGGAGAACTGGTATAAAATATTAGGTGTTGAGTCAGGATAACTGTCCCAATCTGTCAGAGATCCCTTGTGTGACTATGGTCCACATATTTAAGAAACCTACTTGTTCCCCTTCCTGTCAGAATGGTCAGTGATATCCACCTTAGCAAAACTCTAGGAAGGATGAGAAGAGTAAAGTAAGACTTGATGAACAGGATTATGAAGGAATTCACCAGCTTTACATAACAAAACAATTCTCAAAATGATGCAAGGGCCCAAAGGGTCATGTTTCTTCTCCCTTTACAATCTCCTCTCTGCTCTGTAGCACCAGTTTGCATGGAAATCCAGGGAAGTAAATACTCTTTTTTTGTTTATTTTTGTTTGGTTTTTTTTGAGCTCCATGCTGCTCTGAAGTTGAGAGAGCGCTGCAAGTCTGGCCTCATAACTCATGATGTGCTTGGTAATTTAAGGGTAAAGGGTAAAGCTAATAATGTTGTCTATTTGAACAAGAGGCAGAGTGGATTTGGATGGATGATGGATGTTATGAAAACAACTGCTTGTTTCCAAGTGTGTGTTTGTGTGTGTGTGCACAGTCTGTTTTCCATCTAGCGACAATGCTAAAGCCAATGATGGAACTAATAACAATTTTTATTTTTTTTAGGAAAAGCATAAACCAGAAAAAAAGGTCATTCTTCTTTGTGTTGCTTCAGCTACAAGATTTTCTCTGACAATGTTTAGGAAAACTCTGTATCAAGGCATACAATAAAATATTAGAATTCAAACTTAAATAGTAAGAATTTTACAGCTGCTGCACCTGCTCTACCTTAAGCCACATGTTATCAGGAGTTTCTTTTTGAGGATGTTCTTTTCTATTCTTTTTCAGGGATGTTCTTTTCTATTCTAAGGGTCCTTTTTTATTCTCTTTCTGCCTGAAGAATGTCTGGGAGAAACAGAGCAGTTAATGGAATTAAAGAGTGAGACTCACTTCACCCCCTAAAGAAATTAATTTTTTCCTCACTCGCATTTTACTCTGCAGTGACTAAGTGACTAGTGTGGTATTATGTGATCCCCCTTGCAGGAGCCCTGCTGCTTTTGAGCTAAATGGAGGGGAGGCTTAGGAGGGGAATTCATTTTTTTTTTAATATTTTGTATTTTGGGTGTTGTCTACCCATCTGGCTTTATACACCTCTGCAAAATGTCTGGGCCAAGATTTTCTGAAAAGGATAAAAGTCCAAGACCAACCTATGTTTGAGGATTTTAGAACTAAATCCAATCAAAGAAGTGTTTTCAGCAGTTCCCATTACTACGGAGTTTCTCGGGGTTGTCATCACTAGATTCAGTTGTGGTTCTTCCACTTCATTCTGAGTCTACCCACCTAAGCATGTTAGCCATTGATGTAAACTGCTTCTGAAACCTCAAAAAACAAAGTCCAGCCCTTAAATAAATGCATTCACAGACTAGTCAATTGTGAGATCCAGAGGATGAAGGTCAAGAATGCAGCCCAGAGGGACCCCAGAACACGAGCTCATGAAAAAGTCCTGCTGGCCCCAGAGAGGGGGAAGTCTCATCCCCCCTTGTATACCCAGGGTATCTTCCTTTCTAGCCATTTTCTCTGTGTTCTCTGAGACATAATTTGCTCTTGCTTTAAACAGAGTATCAAATTTAACAAGGCAATAGTGAATTTAAAACCAGGCAATAGTGAGTTTAAAAAGAAAATATGATAAAAAAGACACTGAAAATTGTTTCACAATAAGCACCTGGGGCCACCATGGTGTCAAGAGAGGATCTATGCAGGCTGCGTGTTGCAACTTGATGGATTATTTGCTGTATGTTGTAACTCATCCTAAAGATATTCCTGGAAAACTCAACGATAAATGCTGACTTCTTTAGTGACAGACATCTAAAATCACACACTGTAAAATTTCATTCATTAGCTTATCACCTCAATAGCACATATTTGCAAGTGTAGCCCTGGCCAGCCTGTCATCAGCCCTACTCTAGTTTAGAGCAGCTCCAGGAAAGAATGAGGAATATTTTAACCCCTGAGTTGGGTACACTTTTTGAGGGGGCACAAAATGTGGTGTGCTTCAAGGGCTGAGATCCCTACAGCAAAGCTGGTCCCATCAAATGGGTTGTGTACAAGCAAACTTCCTGACACAAAACCAATTCTGACTTTAACAAAGAAAGTGAAAAAAAAATGCATAAAATGTTTTCTTTCACATTTTTTTCAGTGCTTTTCTCTGCAGAATAACAACCTAGGTTATAGTACTTCTAAGTAGGAGTTTTCCATTCATATTTTACCTCTCCTGCACCCTAATTTTGCTTATTTGTTTAGAAGAGAATAAGCAGAGAAGAACAAAGAGGGATAAAAAGCAAATGCTGAAATGTAGCATTTTGTTCCTCTGAACTGGGCTCACCCTCGGGAATTTATGTGCTAATTACCTTCCTACAATATGCAGGAGACTCTGTGAGATCCCCTTCTGGCCTGGCTTCCCATGACACTGGCAATCTATGTAAAGCTTAAGAAATCTTCTAAATAAGATTTCAGTTTTTGGAGCTGGAGAAACCTGGAGCTCTTCCTTTGGCCGAGTGAGTATGATAAAGATGTGCAAGGAACAGGTGAGAAGGGAGTAAGGTAGATTATATTTGTCACCAGTGAAAACAGTGTAGGTGGTGCTGGGTTTAGGGAGAGAGTCACAGGGTCTTCTTTCTCAGGAGACTACATTGAAGCAAGCTGGGACACCTTTTCTTCCACTCCCATGAGTTTTTCCACTGCAATGGCATGGTTTGTTTATGAAGGACTGAAACCATCTCTATTTTAGCCCAGTTTCTAGCCTGAAGGCTAGATCTTGTCCCTCTAAGGGCTGATGTGGGTAAGGGTGCAGGGTTAGCATATTGTGAAGAAGGAGTCACATTCAGGTTTCTGAACTCCTAGTGGAGCAGGGACCTGCTTCTTGCACCTCAGGGACATGTGGCAGCCAGCACTGGTCCCTCTGAGCTGCCTCTTGGTACAACCCCACTCACGAAGTGCCCCTTCAGCATTGCCCACAGTGGGCAGACAGAGGCAGCTCCCAGCACAGGTACACCAGACAGGCTCAGGAACAGCAGGTCTGCCCAGGAGCCCTGCCAGGAGTCTAGACGGGGAATTTGGGTGAGCTGAATCATTCTTGCGATGCTTTTATCCATCTAACTGGTACTTGTCGTGCCTAACCAGTTTGGGTGCTTAAAGCAGATGGTTCTGGCATCAGCCTCCCATGGAGGTTCATTAGATTCAAGTCCCTGATCTAGTGAACAATTAATTATCTGTATAAAACTGAAAATCTTCAAGTGAGAGTGCTGAAAAAGCCAGCAGCCTAATGAGCACTTGGTGCCTCTGAGAGGCCAATGCCCCGTCCCCTCCTCAAACCACAGCAAGCACAGCTAATCTGATCCTAAATCCCTTTCATCCTAGGTGAGAGCCCTAACCACAGCCCTGTGGGCTGTCTGCCTGTCTTACTGCTCTTTCATTTAAAGGAAAACTGTAAAAGAGCTCTCTTTTTCTACATATGGAAATTGGAGTAATTTCTGAAATCCCAGGAATACATGTAAGCAAGAAAAATGTTTCCTGCCCAGTCACAGCCACAGGTCACAATCACAGCCTTCTGAGACCAAATACAGGCTCTCTATAATTGGTTCACTTTTATTAATGTATTGTAATTTTTTTTAACTTCTAAAGGGTTATTTCAGTGTGAGAGCAGCCCCAGACCTGATGAATACACCTTTGTGTGCAGTTCTCTAAGTACAGTATTTGTAGGTTAACAGTCATGGACTTGAAAGCCAGCTGAGATCTGGGAAGAAACTTTATTAAAAATAGTCTATCTGTCTGGAATAAGAGCCTAGAGTTTGCAATGTAAAATAGTTGCTTATGAAAAATGAATTCTTCATAAGTGAAACAACATAATCCTTCTGGCCAGAAGCCAGAAGTTGAGTTTCTTTTCCAAAAGCTGTCAAAAAGCAGACAACAAAAAAATGCCTGTCACATTTTCAATTTCATATTCTGTGTGACTTTGTGAGTAGATTAATTACAGATCAAGAAAGGAAAACTTCCAACACAGTTCAAAGAAAGCAGTCAGAGTGAAACAAGGGGGACAGCCCACCTCAGCAGTTTTTCCTCCCTGTTTCAGGCACCTAAGGACTTGGACTGTATTTGGGAGCCACATGTGTTCCCTCCTTAGGCAGTGGTGTCATGCACAGCAGTGAGGACAGCAGTGTGGGGACACACTCATGGAGGGTTGTCATTTGGAATTGGTTTTATTGTCCCTTTTGTTGTCATATAGCATTACTGGGGATGGGCATCAAGAAGGTGAGTCCTGGGGAGACTGGTGGGAGGACCAGACTTCACTCTCATGACCACAGGCTACCAAAGCATTCTTTCCACCAGGAAACCTCCCCAGCCTCTCTGCTGTGGTCATTGGCACAGGACTGCTGCACATGGCCTGGCCTTCAATAACTCCTGTTTTCACCACAGAATACATTCTGATGGTTGTTTCATCACCACTGCTTTTAGCAGAGGACTAGTAAGATATTGCTGGTTGTTTCTCATACACCCCTAGCTAACCCAAGAGGCAGAGAGTGCTTAGAGGCATATAAAATTATTCCTTGAACAGCAAGAGTCACTGAGAAGCTTCCATGGGACAGAGGAAGGGAAAACTTCCATTTCACTTAGCATAGATTTTTATTCTAGCCAAAATTTGATGTTCTTTTTCCCTTTTGTTGTCTTCTTCATTGAAAGAAAATAGAACTGGAAAAGCTTTTCAAAGTGCTAAGTTTTGTAGTTTAGATGCTCTACATCTTCCTTTTTTGCCCTGAAGGAAAAGATACAACCCTGAAACCAGTCCTCTGAAGTGCAGACATTTCCTTAGGCCAGGGAATGATGTGAACTCCCATTTCCTGCATCCTGGGGTTGTGTATTATGGGAAAAATGCACTCCAGTGGAGAGTGGGAATGGGACTCTCCACCCCACAGGACTGTGAACACTGTCCAACTGCATCACCATTGAGTGGAGTGAGGCTTGACACCCCTTCAAGGTTTGTCAGTGACTGGTTTACATGGCTCCTTGCCCACTGGGTTTGTTTGTGGATCCTGTTTTCAGGAAACTCCATTTAGGGAGCCCAAATGCCTTACTCAGCTCTGTTGTGGGAGACAGTGAGTGCCTGGGAACAGACAGCTGTGCACCTCAGTGCTGTGGCCCCTATGCCCCTTGTGAATCCTATGCTAGGTGTCTGTGTCTCCTTAGAAAAGTGGATTTAGGCTCCAAAAGTGCTTAATGCTACTTGGCTTTTTACTAGAACTACTGTCAATGTCAGTTCCCACTAACATATGACCAGGCATTCATGATACAGAGAATGGAAAACTCAGTACAAAACCCTATGCTTTTCCTTACATCCTCAACCAAAGGCAAAATTCTGCCCATTTTGCTCTTGCTTGGCAGGCACAGTGTAGGATACATGAAGGATCTCTTGCAGCTGCTTAATTGTGAATAACTCCTGAAAAAAAGATGGTGGTTTCCAACATCTTGTATTTCATGCCTATATTCTTCGTCTGCAATTTAACGTTCCCTCTTAACCATTGCAATTCTATTGAATTCATTGGGTTATAATAGTGCTATTAATTCTAATTAGTATTTTCCTTTGTTTTATTAGAGTATGGTGTACCACACTTTAGGACGCAATAGTGGATAAATTAATAAGGATTGTAAATAAATAAGAGCATTGCAAAGTCAGCATGACAGGTCATTGGGAGGGAAATGCTTGCATGACTAGAGAGTGACCCTTATGAAGAACATCAGAGGAAACCACCTTCTCATCAGCCACAAAGATTGCAGTGAAGATGTATGACACTGAGGGTTGTTTCATCACCAGGGTACTGTAAAACCAGGGTTATAGGGAGGAAGACCTTTGAGATAGATATACTGACCCTGAGAAGTGACCTGCAGACTGTTACTCTCTGTTCTGTGGGTCACTGTGTGGAGAGAGGATTCTTTGTCTTTCAGGGAACATCCTTTTTGTTGTGCATAAGAACAGTTGCACGAGTTTAGGAAGGTCTGCCTTTTAGGACATGAGTGTGAACAGTGACTGTGGAAATAAACAAACAAAAGTTATTTTTCTGAAAGCAGGACTGCAGCAATGTGCCAGAACATAAGCACGTGCTATTTTGCCATAGGTTTACAAGTTAACCTGAACCATAGTCCCTCCAGACACCAATTCTGCATTTCAGAAAGGCTGTTCCGTGACGAGTGCCACATCATCTTATTTATTCTCCCTTAAGAAGTACTTTAATCCTTGGCAATGACAACTGTATCAAAAGAGTAGTAAAAAATCTTTAGATTAACTATATTTAGTATTTCCTAAAATCAAAGTATTGCATTGATTCACCTCCTATTGTTTTGAGGTATAATTACACGTGCTAAATTGTGTTCAGAAAAGTGATTAAAAGAAATTTGCCCTCCAGAGAAAAAAGTATGAAGATTAAAAGACTTTTTTTTTTTTAATCTGTAAAACAATGTTCTTTTAATTCAAAGAGGGTGACATTGAATAGCAGTGCTGCAGACATGAAGCAAAATTAAACAGAAAACCTGCTTTAAAGGGAAACTGAAACTGATGATGAGAAAAGTCAGTGAAAAAAAAATGCAGAGGAGGGAAGTGGAATCACTCCAGCCTGAGTTGTTTGAAAGCTTCAAGCCCTTTCGTCTGAGATTAAAGCAGGTCACCATGGGGGAGAGGGCCTGTGAGGAGAGGGTCAACCTTATGATAATGAATTAAATTTCAAAAGAAGGTTTCAAATACCCCAGTGTCTGCTTGGGTGTTAATTGCAAAGCAAGATTAGTGCTATTAAAGTATTAGCAACCTAGAAAATTCCCAGAACAATGCTGTTCAGACAATCCTGAGGCATCTGAATATTTTTTGTAGCTGTTGTGCCAGATCAAATGGCACGGTCTTGTTTCTTCTGCAGTAAATGTCAAAATGGACTGTAATGATATGCTATAGGTTAATTTTAATAAAGGAAGAGAGAATTAGCAAAATGGCAGTCCTTTGCTTGATACACACATTCCAATGTGATAGGAATTTAGTTTATCAGTCCTCTGAATTGAATGACTGCTCACATGTATAGTATGTGGAAATGGCAGTCCCTGAATACGAAAGAGTATCACCTTGCTCATACTCAGAATTCAGGTTCCCAATCATAAAGATTGAAACTCAATAATTTCACAAGGTAAAAGCTCTGGTTTTCAGCAGGGCTTTGGCAAAACCTGGTACAATGCAAGAGTGTGAGAGTTGTGTTTCTGTGAAGGTGCTCAGTCCTCAAAAGAGAATCCTACACAGACTTTTCATGTGCATTTGGATCTTCCTCTGCCATGAACAGTTCCTGCTAAGCTTTAGGTGCCACCCATTTTACTTGTGTCTTGTCTGAATTTGTGGAAGTACCCTCAAGATTTTGAAAACATACTTATATTTATGGAGTAAAAGTTCTCTGTGGTAATATTGCTCCAAGTTATCTGCTTTGAAAAGTCTTCCAACCAGTTTTTACTCGTTCCTGCCTCAGTGAGGATTCTGGAAAGACTGTGTTTTGGAATGTGGTTTATATCTCTGTGCAGTGAATGCTTCTAGTGTCAGTGCTAGAGAAAATTAAATCTCTGCAGAGTAAATTGAGTCATAAGATTTGGCAAGGTGGATGTGTAAAATGAAAGATTAACATTTGGGAAGATATATTCCTTCCTACAGTGTATGCCTGGAAGTCTAAAGAGTGGTATGAACTTGAAAATCAAGATTTAAAGAGGGGTTAATTTTTTCAGTAGCCATCATCACTGTATAATTGAATGCATGCTTATTTTCTGGTTTTCATCATTTCATTCAACCAAAAGATCATGTTTCAACATCAGTCTTATAAAACAGAACAATCTGGGAATGTGAGAAAAAATACACCTGAAATCCAGATCTAACATGAAACGCTGCGTATTTCTACTGCCAAATCAATAGAACTATACTGACGTATTTTTTCTTCCTTTGGCAACATGCATCTTGTAAGATCTGCTGTTTCACATTTGTTGGTGTGAAGTATAAAGATCACTCCTCATCTTGTAACAAATCTCCAAGAAAATCAGTGGAATTAAGTTAATTATATGCATACGGACAAATTAGTGCCATTCTCATGTACAGAAAGAGCACGTCTCCATGGAAAAATTTCCCAAAGCATATAGTGCTGAATAAGCTGTTTATATTCCTTAGCACTCTTTGAACACAGACTAACATTTTTGGACTAAAATCCACTTTTAATTTGGAGCACAGTTTGCACATAAGGGGATATCCTGGGATGCTAATTGTGAAATTGTTTATTTGGCCTGGACATGGGCCAAAGGTTTTTCTCTGCAACATCTTCACAATGTTAAAAACTAAAGACAGAGTAAATGTTATTTATTTACACAAAGGTGTGTTTTATGCAGCCAAAAAAAGGCTGCTTTTTGAAAGGGAAATCATTCCTCAACATATTTAGTGCAATTATTTGACGTTTGAAAGCATGTCACTTTAGGAGAGATTTCAGGATCTCAGTTGATTTAGGATACAAAGGAGAAATTTAAGGAGTGGTTTCATCACAGTTTACTCAGAGAAAGTATCTGGGAATATGGGGCTTTTAACAGCTAATGGACAAGGCATTGACAGGAACCAAATGGGTGAAATTTGAATCTAGGCATACTAGGACAGAAAGCACAGCAAACCTTTTTAACAGTTGTTAAAACTATTACTCTCTGGAAGAGTTTGCCAAGACATGATAGATTTATTATCACTTACATTTAAATGTGGTATTAATAACATTAAAATGAGCTGTGCAACTGCTTGCCAAAGGATGTGAAGGATGCTAAAGCTTTTCATAGATCCCACAGGCATTTGAACAAATTCATAGAAGATAAACTAATTGAGAACAGTCAAACTCCCCAAAAGACTCCAACTCTGATTCAGGAAGTCCCTGAACCACAGAGACTGTTGGCCATGAAGGCAAGAAATAGATAGCCTGATTTGCATCCATCTGGCCACACTCCATCCTCTTTCCTTCCCAAAAGAGGGAAGCCTTGTCCATAAGCACCAGCTGAGAATGTTCTTTGGCCTGGCTGTCTCCCAGGCAATGCCTCAGCATTATTTGGAAGACCTGACCGGGGCCAAAACTTGGCCAAGGAGAGTGCTCCAAGTCAAATGGTGTGAATGATTTGGTGCACCACTGGAGTCGGCATCCCAGTTCTCATCCCCTCACTGGTACTGGAATAGCTGAGGAGTCCACAGGACTTTTCTAGTGGGGTTTGTAGAGGGTAACTGGGAAAAGCAAATATCTGGTCTGGAAACTTAAATTCACTACAGAGAGCCTGCATTTCTTCTGGAAAACCAGCAACTGTGAGCACGCTGGGTGAGATGTGACCACTGCTTTGGTTTAGCCAGGGGCTGGCCACGGGAACTCTGGGGTACATTTCCATGGCCTTTGTGCCACTGGGAGCCAGCAAAATGTATCCCTTCTGTCCTTAAAAGCCCTGGCTATAGGGAGTCAATGTATTATTGCTATTGTTTGCTGTGGTGGTTTTGGAAGGCTGTGTTGGCCGGGTACACCAGGGAAAAGCTGCTTTCACGAGGATCTCACATAACCAAAAACCACTCAGCAAGGACTCCACATTGTTTATATTATGATTTTTCACATTAATGAAAAAATATCCTTAACTGACAGCATGTAGACAACTGCACAAGTAAGGATTATAAAAACTTGGTCAACAGTACCTTGTTTTTTTGTGTGTCTCATGCTATTATATACTTTTAAGGGTTTAAGTCCTTTTGTGTTATCAGAGTCTGTACTTCAGAGATAGATAAAAATCAAAAATTAAATGAATGTGTTGATAGTAAAGAACACCAAAACGTAGTGAACTTATGCTCTTTGATAAATTTTGGGCTAAGAAATCATAATGAAAGGACAAGGATGCATGATTACCTCATTGTTGGAGAAAGATCTAAAGAAGCTATCAGTCTTCTTTGAAATGACAGTCATAATGCTTTCCATCGCAGTTTGGGGGTCTCTCCCTCATCAGCATTTTCAACAAACAAATGCAGGAAAAAAAGACTCCCGAAATGTAATCCCTTACACAGAGAGTCTTTTGTTTTATGGCTGTGCAAAAAGACTTCAAACAAGCCATTTCAAAGAGAATTCTTGTTTAATGCTTTGGAGAAGTCATTGTTCTCAGATATGGTAGATTATCTGAATGCCTCTTTGGATTAAATATTACTTAAATGATGACCTTTATTTGAATTTATAGGATTTCCATTTTTACACACTGTGTTTCACACAGTAGAAGTTTCCAGTCATGGAAGTAATAAAATAGTCAATGAATAATTTTTTTATTATACTGCACACCAGTAATTGTGATGGCTAAAGCCTCATCTCATTTTGCTTTGAAACTCCCCACCTTTAATTTTAGGTCATGGCTACTATACTGCCAATTATGTTTCAACTTCGCTGATAAGACTGTACAATCCAGTGGGTAACAGTGAGTCCTGTGACCACATATCAACATTGTTTCTCATCTTGGCATTAGTAAGAACTGAAGAGAGCAAGGGGAAATGGTGTGGAAATAGGAATATCTGCTGGCATTGCCGCCGGCTGCTAGGAACCAGATTCTTTCAGAGGAATGGATTTAAAATGCCATTTCCAGCAGTTCACGGAAATATATAGACCCTTTTCTGATGTTTCTGTATCATGGGCTGATAAAATTCAGTACAATTAAAAGTCTTCATTAGAAACCATCTACTTTGTGAAACAAAGACAGCACTCTGCCCGTTATTCCAAATTTTTACTACTTTCATCACAACACATTATAAGGCTTACTCTAATCTTTTAAGAAGAGTCACCAACTGTTTAAGGTTCTCATGGGAACTACTTGAGACTAATAATGACTAATCTAATTTTTCTGACAGCTGACTTTGATCATTTTGAAATATATTGTCATCAAGTATGTCCAACAGTCACGTGTTTAGTTAAAAGGATGTTTTCTTGTAAATCCATCTTAGGTGATAGTCAAAAGATTGAGTGCAAGTAATTCTACTTGACTGACAATATGTATTCAAACAATATTTTCTTTCACAAAGAATAAAAAAGTATTTACAGACCATGCAGTCAATCACTTGCCCATGGCTTTCATGCATTAGCCTGTGGTCTGGATGGAGGCAGACCGTATCAGTAGATCTTAGTGCAAACTGTAATTTAGTCACGATGTTTTGTTCACTTCCACTGGCATAATCACTTTTTTTGACCAAAACCTTACCTAGAAAGTCTTAAGCATTTTCTATGTCTGTGCAGAGCTTCCAGATGTTAACTGACCAGCTTGGAATTAAAAGGCAATAGATCTATCTAGGCTGCCATGTGTGCAGAAACTTTCTTTGCATCCATAATGTGTGCACACGTCTGATGCTTTTGGAAAGCATTTGACTTTACTGTGTCAGCACAGCCCTGTTGCTGTGGGCCTGAGCAATAGGTCTCACTCTCACTGTGCTGTGTGGACTTACTGCACATCTGTGCATTGGCTGTACACTGCAGGTACAGTAAACTTGCAGTTCTGGGGAGCACTGGACTTGCATGATGTACCTGTAGCTGTTTGATGTGTAGAGTCATCATGAAATGTGTTCAGACCAGCTGGAGGGAGCTGGTTTCCCACCATGGAAACTGCAGACTTCCTGGATGTGTTGACATATATTTTATTTTGAGAAATCTCAAATGCGAGCCTGTCAACCCAGGCTTAAGGGATGACATGAAGAATCATGAATTTATTTGTTGCTGCATAAGCCAAGTGATCTGTGAATAGAAGGAGAATTGGTTCTCTATACTCTGCTGGGGATCTGAGAAAAAATGTTACAAGCACCTGTAAGACTGTGGCATTCAGTTTTAAAATTACAAAAATTCAGCAAATCCTTAGTTGAGATTCTAATTCTGTGGTTTACCACCCCCCAAAGTGTATCACATATCAACATAATCCCTTTCTGCCCACCTTCTTTCTTGGCATTCACTGACAGCCAATGTATGTTACTGAATTTCATCAGCTGCATTTTATGGTTTTATGTAAACAACATTTTAGTTATGACTGCAGAAATGGACTGGGGAGACTGGAAAATGGAGCCCAACTTTTCCTCTGAGAACTTCATTTGCAGGCCTAAAATCATGCCAGCACCTGCCTGTTTTGGTGAAGTTCTCTGTAATAACCAAAACATGTTGTTCAGGCTCTTCAGGTCTAAGAGGTAAAGTCAGTGTAGGAGTGTAGTCTTGGAAGCCTCAGTGTTGTCTTTCAAGTCTTTATAGCTTTTACCTTTCAGACGTGATTTGAAATGGAGTTGCAGATATCTCCTAGATACTGGAAAGCATAAAGGACTTTTTTTCACTTATTTTCTGATAAATTACCCGTTCTGTCCCTTCCAGATGAAGACTGAGATTATGCCATTATGATTCATGTCTGCAAGTTCCAATTGAATATTTAGTGACGATAAATATGTTCAGGTGATGGTGAAAATGTCAAGGGGATGATTAAAAAAAAGGCCATTTTTTCCTATCTTTCAGCAAGAAAAGTAGGCATGGAACAGTACAGGTATTAACTAGAAGCCAGCTCATATAGAGGTATATGAGATCCTCTTTGAGCAGAATCCATGAATGCAGAAAGGGAGGGTCAGGCTTCTCTGGGGAGAGGTCCTGGCGTTCTAGTGAGAGATCCTGGCTCAGCTAAGGAAGGAATTAAATCAGGGAATACAAACATTTAGGTTAATTCCTGCAAGAAAATAAATGGGTGTTATATTCTGAAGTGGAAGGTGGGTCCCTCAACATCTTAATAAGCTGCAGGTGCTTTTGTGTGGCCCATTAATAAAATATTAATTGTGTGGTGATAAACATGGAGCAAACCTTTTGTTTCTCATAATTTATTAGGTGTGGTGACTGTTTAAGTGTAATCTAGAAAGATTCCACCTTTGGGGAACTGCCTGGAGGGTGCCTTGCAGGCCTTCTGAAGAGCTGGTGGGCTCTTGTGGGTGCAAGGATGGCTTGTTCATTATTCTCCATCTCTTTATCAGTCATTCTCCTGCCCTTTGGGAGAACTGAGTTGTCTGAGGCTTACAAACTGTGCCCAAAAGTCTTGATTAAGACATGCTACAGAGATGCAAAAAACTGTTACTGTCGAATTATTCCCGAAATGACCAAGATTCTAAATTATTTGTTTGCCTGTACCAATGATGGGAGGGTCACTGCTTTTAAATGGGGAGTGTATGCTTGGCACAGGTTGATCCTATTTCCAGCAGGCATTTTTACTCCTTCTCTCCAATTCCAGTATTCACTAAAGTCTGCCTCGATGGCAAATTTTAGGAAAAATTCTGATTTTCACAGGCTCAGCAGAGACTCACTTCAACTTTTCGATGTGCCCCGGATGACATATCTGCACAGAGCATGATCCAGGGCAGGGACATTCAGGACCATCCCAGCAATGGCAGTGCACTGTCAGGTCTGAGAGCTCAGGGCTTGGCTTCACTGTGTCCCTGAATCCCACTGAGCCCAGAGAGTAAGGATGTTGGTGCCTGAAATGAATTGAAAGAGAAGAGAAAAAAAATTAGGAGAGGGAGATGAATGGGATGAAGGTGAGAAATGAGGGATAGAAAGGATGGAAAATAAGGGAGAACTGGAAATGCATAGCAAAGAGACTAGACATGGGGAACTGAGAATGGCTGATCAATGAGATAAGGACTGGGAGAGACAGCAATAGGGACAGATTTGCCAGGATGAGGAGACAGGGACTTCAGTGAGAGGAGAAATGATATGACAGGCCTGGAACAGGGACAGTTTAGAGGGGAAAGGGCAGAAGAGCTTGGGTAAGGAATAGGTGTGAAGGAGAATACGTGCAAGCTTAGTCACCAGACTGAAGTGTCTCCTCCTTCAGGCTGTTCTTCAGTTTGGGGGTGGCAGCCTGAACTGCCAGTGACTCAGACACCACCAGTGGTGGGGGAACCACCCTGACACAGTGATCATCTTCCTTTTCTAAAAACAAACTGGCAAATCTCCTCCTGGAAATTAAATACATGAATGTCTTCTTCTAAAAAACTGACACTGTGGTTGCAGAGTTAGCAAAAAATTCAGGGCTGGCTGTGCAGTTTTGGTTCCAAACTTTATTTGGAGATGGGCACTTGAGTAAATCAAAAGCATCTCTGTGTTTGGGCAGCCCTAACTATGACATTTCCTAATCTCTGTGTTTTTCCATTTGTTTCTTCCTGAGAAAACTCTCCAGAAACTTTTACAAATAAAAACTTGGGCTTTGTTTCCTGTTTTCCCCCAAGACTTCAGATAGAAAAAAAAAAAAGGATATTTTTAATAAAAGATGTGTTCTCTCAGAAGGAATAAAGCAGGAATTGTTAGCATAACACTGAAGACAATACTATTATTGCCTAACTTTAATCCTGAAAACTGTATCAAAATGAACAGGCAGTCTTAATTCTGCCGTTCCCTATTCAGTGTACTTGACTGCTGCCTTTACAAAATATTTTTAGCACAGTTTTGTGTAGGTGACTGCGTGTGTGTAAGAGAAAGATATGTCATCTTTTTCATTAGCCCACTCATCCATACGCAGGGATGAAAAACCAGTGTGTTTGTCTGTGTACAAGTATGTCTGTCTGCATAAATTAGAGGGTTTGCATCTGAATCAAGCAATGTGTTCCTTCAGGAGACAGAGCTGCCTTTCTCCCCCAGAGCTGTTGAGCCTGTTCCTTGTTTGGAACTGTACAGCTGAGAGGCAACACTGGTGCTCCATGAAATATATTTGTTAGCATCCCAGAACAAAGCTATGGAGCCAAAGATACGGAGCCAAACCCAGCTTCAGCCCTGGCTACCTGGAATCTGTCCATTGACCTTAATAGGACTGTGATTAGACCCCACTATAAACAGTACAAAAAGAGATAAGGAAGATGGTGCTTATTTTGTTTTCCTTTAGACTGTTTTATGTGTTACACTTAGTCACGTTTTCTTAGCAATCGTGTTCACCCTCCAGTTGGCAAGTACTTATTTAACTTTCACCTTCCAGCTTTGCAGTCATCCTGCCTTCGTGTTGGCCTGGGTGTTGGAAGGCTGAAATGAGACTCTGGGTGCTTGAAGGAGAGATCTTTTCCTCTTGCTTCCCAACCTTCTTTTCCTCTTTACTAATCATCTCTGGTTTCATCTGCCTGTGAGAGCTGAGCTTTTCTTTGGAGCTGCTGCTTTTCACAGATGTTGAAGGAGCATCATTTTGTGAAGGGAGTAGAACAAAGCACAGTTAAGGATAAAACATGCCTGTTTCTAGGGCTTGAAATTTGAGAAAAAGCCCTCAGGATGTCAGGATGGAGAAGTGTGTTTGCAGCATGCAGTTTTTTGGCAGCTGTGCAGCCTTAGGACACATGTATGAGAAGAAAGGCCACAGAGTGTGAGTGCTCAGCTCTGTGAGGATGCCAAAACTCAGGTGCTGTGGTGGCTTCAGAGACATCAGTCCCCACTTGCTGTCTCTGGGGGTGTGGGGGCAGCAGGGCCAGGAACCCCCAACACTAAGCTCCCGTGCCCAATTCTGGCCTCCTAACTGGTAGAGCTGCAGCTTGGTTTGGGCAAGAGTGGGTTGAGAAAAGGAGGTTGGAGGCTTCTGTTTAAAGGTGCTCTTCCTTTCTTTTTGCCACCCATCTGCAAATCTGGCCTCCAGCAGGCATCAGTAGCCTGTTTTCCTGGGGTTTGGCTATGCCTTTTCCAGTACCTGGGACTTCCAGGCAAGCTCCCATTCCAGTGCTCGTCAGTCTGTCCTGGGGACAATCCTTGGAGCTGCCTTCAGTGAAGTTAAAAAGTACTCCTCTGCCCCAGAAATAAAGGTTCCCTTAGCACTTCTGCTTCCCTATTCTTTTCACTGGGAAGGCAGCGAGTTACTCTAGGCTTGGAAAAGTGAAGTTTTAAACTTCTTGGGCTGCAACTGCTTCTGCAAACTATGTAAGTCAGCCAAACCTCATAACATTAGGCTTCTTGGCTCGGTATCACCCTTTATAAAATATGTGTTTTCCTGATAGGTCGAGCACCAGCAATTCTCTTGGTTCCATAAAGAACATGAAAGAAGGAGTTTTGATGCCCCAGGGAGCTTGCAGTGTCCAGTGTTTTAAGAGAAAGCTCCTCACTTCATGCAGTGCTTTTTATTATTGTTCTCGAATATCCTGCTTCACGTTATTTATGGCTGCAGATTTTTTTTTATTGTCTCTTTCCCAGGCAATAAAACAATTGCTGTAACACAGACAGAAATCAAAAGAAAAAGGATTGCTTCACTTTAGGGATGATTTGGCTCTGCTCCTGGTCTTCATGGTGGCCTCTGGCTCTCCCAGCGTGGAGCAAACCAGGAGACCAGACCTGCACACTGTGGGGAGCATAGCTCTGGCCCCATGGACCATGGCTAGTTCCTGTTTCTGGTTAGCTTGTCATCAACTCCAACACAGAGGAAGGCACACTGTTACTTTCTGAGCAAGATTTCAAGGTAGGCATGTGTGAATTGGATTGAAAATAAGAGAGACAGTGGGGTCTGGCTTTCTGGTACAGTTGTATCAACTTCAAGAGCACTTGTCCTGATGGTCACTTGTGCACAAACAGATTTTGGCCCCATGTGCAGGCTCTTGACTTGCACAATACAAGGAAAAGTGATGCCAGAACATAAATTAAGAAGGATGAATGGGTGAAACACAAAGGAGCTTATTTTGTGCTAATAGTTTAGCAAAGGCATTCAGACACTTCTAAAGTTAGCACATTGTGCTGCCAAGAGAAACAGTGCAGCAGGGGAAAAATACCTCCTGGGATAGCTGTCTATGAGCAGATATGTCCTGTTTTTCATCCCAGACAAATAAAGTGTGTCTCTGCCAAGTATACTCTGGTTTTCCTTGCCTTATGGATAAATACTTCCCCCCCTCTTCCAAAGTTAGTATAGTAATTAATGAAAAATCAAAGCTGCACCTGATAATAATGCGGTGCTTTATCTCTAGTATAGACTTTCAATCACAGAAATTACTTTGTCTCATCAATTAGCTGGAACTTCACTCAGTCTATAATAGGGACTGATGAATTTGCATATGGCTTCTGATGGCTCTCCCAGCAGTGCTAGTAGCTTTGGTTACCATTATATCAGCAAAGGGACTTCAGAGCAGAACTGTGGAAGAAACAAAACACATTTGGCAAATGAGCATTTTATGAACAAAAATGTTGCTCTATAATATATTTCTCACACTAAAAATCAGAAAGTTAGCAAAAACCATGTTTGAAGTTGTTGTACAGCTTGATTTGTGCTTCCCTGTGTGTGTTGTATAATACAACTGTAAACATGAGCTTGTGTAATTAAAGACCTTATCAAGTACATATACAAAGGAGACCAAACGAAGGACACATTAACAATCTTATTTCTGGCACTTCTCAACTTGTGAGTGCCTGACGCTTCAGTTTCAATTCTCATTTATGCAATTCAATTTTTTCATGTAACAGACAGTATTAAATGTCCCTCAAGTAACAACACCTGCTGCTGAAATAGAAAGGGGTCTCAGCTGTGCACTGCATATTGCCAGTAACTACAGTAAGTAAGGAGTCTTTGCTATTTTCCTATCACAAAGGCCAAAGGTTCGTTGGGTCCCATTGAACATGCACCCACCATAGCCATCCACAGGATTTCCTGTCCTCTTTGGGGTGGAGCACCTCTCTGCTGGGGCTGGTGATGCAGTGCCATCCATAGCTGGCTCCAAACCTGTTTGCAGAGGGGTCACTGCCACAAGTGAAATGGGCAGGAGGGTATGATGGGTGGCTGAAAGGGTCACAGTAGGGACAGCTTGGCAGTTGTTAATGATTTTTATTGCTAATAATAAGCATACTGCCCCAGATTGTGTCTCAGATTCCATAGTGATGTGAGCAGGACTGCAGCCATTGCAGCAGGGCTGGGGCTGAGCCCTGAGGTTGGAGCTGAGCCCTGGGGCTGGGCCTTGCCAGTGCTGTGGTGGAGATGCTGGGACTAACAGGACCCTCGTGACTGCCTTCCCTTCCTGCATAAGCCCGGGGTGGTTGAGAGCAAGGCTGAGCTTGGATCCAGGCCTGCCATGTGTGGAGGAGATGCCATCACTCACTAAACTCCTCACAGCTGCCAGAGCCAGGCATCCAGCTGAGCAGCTTTTGCTTCACTGGCTTCTTGCAGACACCCACAGCCTTGGAGGTACATTGGCACCTCTGAGGCAGTGGTGGATTAAGAATCTCTTCCTCCAAGCCTAGGATCGCACAGAGAAAGTTAGGCATGTGCAGAGCCTCTGCAGAAACAAGGCCCGTGTCAGCAATGTGCCCCTTTTACCTTTAGTCTAGGGTTGCCATTTCAGCATATAAATCAGAAGACGTTTTGGCAGTGGATTAACTTGATATAAACCACATAGCATTCCTCCTCCACCAACATGTCCAGTCTGTAATTTATGTTCTTTTTTTGATAGATTTCTTTTCTGAGAACAATTTGCATCATCATTCATTTTAAAGATAGATTGTTTTGCAGTGTTTGATAGATCAACCCCAGCACTTGGAAAGCTGGCATCCAGATGTACAGCTTGCAAAAAAAAATGCTCTTGTTAAAGAGAGCGCTGGTGGTATGAGATCACCTTATATGGCCCTTGCTATCTTCTCTTGTGAGCTGAGAATTGATTTCTTTTGCAATGAAAATTCCTCAAAGCAATCCTTTATCACTTGTAGACGAAGCACAAAATGGGAAAGTACAAGCCAGTGCATTCAGAGAGAGGAATTATTAACAGTAATGTCACTTAATGGCACGACAGCAGGGATAAATCTGGCTTGTGGACTCTGAAGTTAAGGTTTGGGAAATAGCAATCTTTGCTTAAAGATACAACCCAGAAATTAATCAGGATGAATAATATGATAACACATGAACAGCAGCATTTAGAAACTCCTAGGTGTTTCAAGGCTCTGTTGAACCAAGCACACATCCTAATAGACTGCCCTGCCACAGAGATTTTACAATTTTATGAGTCAAGGCTGATAAACAGTGGGATAAAGGAAGGATTAATATGCTCATTTTGCAAACAGGGAACCAAGCCACAGCATGATTAGAAGCTAAATTTACCAAAAGTGTGCAGGCTTTGCTCTCAGATCCTGCGCTCTCTGGAGGCCAGCGCAGAGCCAGCAAACTTATGGCTCCCGAATAGCTGCACAGAATGAGTGCCAAAGGATGGATCTGCTGAAAAAAGAGGTCATGGTGCCTGGGAGGTGCAATTCATTCTCAGGGAAACAGCAAGAGGAGGGATGCAGAGAAGGATGGAGGAATGAGGATGTCTGAGGACACCTCAGTTCTTGTCGCTGTGTTTCAAGGCTTTTATTCAGCCTCTTTGCTCTCAATAAGTTATTTGTCTTCACACTCAAGGTGCCATATACTGCAGAATGTTTGCTCTGAGGAGCTGAATACAGCCTAGTAGTTAGGTTTCATGTTTACTGTGCTCCTCAACAAGTCTCAGCAAACACCAAAAATAGTTTGGTGAGGAAATGGTCCATGGGTGTCACTGAGGCAGTTGAGAGGCAGGCAAGCCACAGCTCCCACCTGTCCTGCCTTTGCAGGTACATTTGCATCAGCAGACATAGGAGCACCCTGGTTTGGGTTTGTCTATATAATGCAGAAGCAAATATTTCCAAGCTTTTGTATCAGTATCTTATCCTCTCACATGTTCCTTTTCAAAACATCACCTCTAATCTTACAGAGGTCTGCTGGGCATTAGTAATAAATAAATGCAGGGATGGGTTTAGCAGAGGAGGTTGAGGATGCCACAGGCACCCCACCTCCCATTCCCATCGGAAGAGATGAGATCTGTTGTGTAACAGCATATCACCAGCAGCACTGTGCCCACACTGCTGTGGAAGCTGCCACAGTGCCAGTTTTTTCACATCCTCCCTCAGGAAATGGCTGGGGAGGTGCCGATGCTGTTCCCAGCAGCTGATTATCATATGTCAACTACAACAATATCAACTACAACGAGAGCTGCTGAAGTTGTAATGCCATATGTACATGGTAAAATCCTAGCCTCAAGCAATCTGTGAGCAGGTGAATCCTGCAGGCTGAAACCTACTTCATTTTATCCTTGCAATCTGCTGGTGTGGGCCGGGGTCTGCCCAGCACTGTGAAATCCTTCTTCCCAGGAAGCCCCCACCACGCGAGGCCACTACTTGCTTTGAAATTCAGTGCTTACTGCAAGTAAAATACATGGAAACCAATCAGTGAAAGATGACTAAATGTCACAGGAAAGTGAAAATGAGTCTCAAATCAAATGTAAAACCAAGTGTTCTCAGATGATGAAGGGGATCTCTGTTTTTCATGTTGCTACACAGAGTACTGCAGGGGAAGGCAGTAAAAACTGAGGTTGCACGGAAGGCAAAAGTTGCCCAGAGCAGGATCTATAAGCTGGGTCCTCTTTCAGGGTGATGGCTTGATGTCAGCTATATATTTTTTCTGACATCAAAAAAAGGAACAAAAAAGGAAATTTCTCCTCCTGGGAAGAGGCTTCAGGAGCCCAATTTCCTCCCCTCTCTTCGGACTGAATTACTTAAGCACATTACACTACAAAGCATTAAACCCTCCCCAAACCCCCTTTCATATATAAACAATGTTTATTATTGTGTTCTGTTGCTGTCAGACCTTGCTCTACATTTCTGCCTAGGTCTTAATTTTCTTAGACACTGCCTTGTTTTATTTATGTTTATTAGGGCACAAAAAAATCACATCTTCTTTAGAAAAAAGTTTGCAGACTTCTGTATTCGCCTTTTAATGTGCTTTTCTGCTCAGAAAAGATTATATACTTGGAAAATGTAAATTGAACATTTTTGTACTCTTACAGAAGGAAATGTATTTTCAAAATAATTTTGTATCTCTTTCAAAACCGTTGAGGTGAGGTATTTAGCCGAGATTGAAGTGTGTTATATCCTACCATCAATAAATATGTCTGTTTAAGTGAGAAGCAGGACCATATTTTATCAAAGCTGTGTTTTTGCATTGCTTTGTTTTATAGTTGGAAGTTACTTCTTAGACTGCTCCAGCTTTAAAATTTGCTTGTTTCTTAAGTAGAATCGAATAACATAATTTTGGCTTTTCAGCTTGTAGAGAAAGCATTTATATACATATTGCATATTTTCACTGATCTGGAAACAGAGAGGCTTTAATTAGGCACTGTAGAGCAGACATTCATGAATGAAAATGAAAATTAAAGTAAAAAGCCTCTTGTTTTACATGTTGAGTTCTGATACCAGATAGAAGAACAACAAAGCTCCTCTGTGCACCTCCCCAAAGGTCACTTCTTACACTCTGCTCTTCTGTTGTGTCTGTGTACACATATTTTTGTGTGTGATCAACTCTTTCATTTTCCCCACCATCCTTTTTTCTAGGTTGCAATGCCAGCTGTGACGAGCAGAGTTGCTCCCATTGTCTACCACAAGTCAGTGCCTGGGGAAGTGCAGGAGATGGGAAGATATCTGACTGCATTTCTTTGTCCTTTGATTAGAGCAGATAATCAGGCAAATGGAAGAAATTCAGATGAAGAAAATAATTGAAGCCCAGTTCCTCCAAGGCACGTAGGCATGTTTTTCAAACCTTTGAGGATCTCGGCACTTCTCTGCTCACAGCAAAGGGAAAGGAAGGGATTGTGACTGTAGACACATCTAAGGATGGTGGTCCCTTGCTGATGCCCTCCCTTTTTAAACCCTGCAGGTGTTGCATTATTGTTGGTGTACCAGCACAGTGTCTGTAGCCCACTGGAGGTGTCTGCAAGGTGTTCTTGAACACAGGTGCCATTCAAAGAGGGCGTGATTCTTCTGCAAGAAAAATGCAAATGCTGCAATAAAACAGACCCTTGGGCTGTTGCAGATGTCATTGGCAGTGAGTAGAGAGGCTGGATGGTGAAGTGACAGAGAAAAACATCTTCCCTTTTCAGCCTCATGTTTTCAAAAGTAAGACCAAGAGAAACCAAATCCTGATATCCAGGGGACTTTGGCTGCATCAACCTTAGTGAACCAAGCACTGCCAGAGCCTGACCTCTGCCCTGAGTCAAGCTGGCTTGGCTGCCCTGCTCTATGCTGCAGATCTCTAGTCACTTCCAGAGCTGTGTGGCTGTATCCAGACTGCTTTTGGAAACGATCCCTACCTTTTGCTATCTCCTGAGCAGTGTGTGGGAGAGCAGTAGCACATCCAGGCCAAAAGCCTGCCAACATTGAATTCCAGTGCCCAGTCTGGTGCCCTGGCACTTTTAATTTACTCGAATGCTGTACCTCATGCTGCCAAGTGTTTACTCTGGGTCTAACACATGCTTTCAAAAGAATATGGTTAATTTTGAATGTACATCAAATAAGGGTGTTGAGAGAGATCAGTAAACTTTCCAAAGCACATCTTGAGTTTTAGAACTGAGGGTGCCTGTTCGGCTCTTAGCACATATTTTTCAACTGGACTATTTTAGAGAGACCCTTTAGACATCTTCCTAGTAATATCCCTAGTCTCTGGAGGATTTGGCTCTCTGACACTGCTAGGTGACCTAGCAGGAGATGTGCTCCACAAAATGCAGTGATATTACTCACAAAGGAAAAGAGAAGGAAACCTGATGTACCACCCCCTCTTTAACAGGAAAATAAAGAGGAAGAAGAAAGAGGGTAGGTGGCAAATTTCTGTTTCTATTCTGTGTGTAAACGGTGCTATTTAAACATAACTGAGCTGATTGACAATTATAGGAGTGATATTTTTTCGAATATCCCTGAAACTTCATTACTATCCAGGATGTCCTTTGTGAGAGATTTCTGAGATCAGTTCCTAGTGACAGCGTTTGTGCACTGAGAGGTGGATGGAGAAAATGAATGTTATCTCTTGCTAACAGGAAGGATATTTGCTCCCTGCCAGTGACTTGATGCTCTATGTGTTGGTCAAAAGCTGGGTTAATATTATGGGGTTGCTTTTCAGTTCCCAGAGGTGGATGGCATTTGAGAAGCAACAATACAAAGTGTTAGACAGCTTCATGTGGGATGGACCAGCCAGGATAAGGTGTGAAGAACAGACAGGGAAATCACAGTCTCCTAAATAATTTTGTCAGTTCTGCCTTTTTTTTTTTTCTCTTCCAGTAACAAACCAGAACAAACTGTTCTCCTTGCCCCAGACAAAATGGAAACTTTTAAAGTGAGACTTTTTCTTCCCATATGGCATCCATTTGCCCGTTAGATCCAGGAAGTAGCATTTACAATTGTTATGTTTTTTTCCCACGTATCTGCCTCATAGTAACAAGAGCTGGGCAAAGGTTCCTTGGCAGCATCTCGGGGACTTAAGTCTTGGGTCAGGAGCCATCAAGAGGCCATCCCCCTGGGCTTTCCTGGAGTTAGCCACAAGTTTTGGAGGTCAGGATAGTTTAATAATATGGTTAAAGCCAGACTATGTCATTTGGTTTCAGGACAGGGCATAGATGCACCTGGCACTCAGGGAGTGTGTGTGTGTGTGCACAGCAGCACAGCACAGGATATATTAGACAAAATGATTGAGACAGAAAGAGATTAGTCAGAATTGTGCTTGTAGTCCAGATGGTTAGGACCCTTGCATCTACAATGTTGTTCACTTATTTATAGTGAAACCAGAACAGGAAAAATTTCCCTTAGGAATCTGGAGCCGTGGCCTTGGCTGACATCACTTAATGTGCATCAGCAGAACATGGCCGGGTTCAGCCTCAGCAATGAGGACTGAAATACCCTGGAGAAATGGAAACCCAGCACTGCAAACCACTAAATAACCTTGTGAAATGGTGACACAGGCACAAGTCTGGCTCTGCTCCAGGAAAACCCTCTCTCACCTTTCTAATTAGTGGGGGTCTCATCAGGGAGCACAGGAGATTCATGGCCATTTTACCCAATGTGCTTTCTGTAATTTACTGTTCTCATTACAGAACACAAGATGATTTTTCATAGCAGGTCTGGAGGGAACTGGAACTGCGCAAGCATTGTCCAGGCTCTTGTGTCAGAGCCTATTTAATGCCTAAGCTGATTAAATGCCTACCTTCTTACAAATCACGTCTCATAAAGGGCCTGAGGGTGCTATGAATAAGAGGGGAAATTTCATAAAGGTGGTGAATTTGAAGTAGAAAATCTGAGTGTTGACTTCTAACAGTTTGAAATCTATACATAACAGGATCTGGAAAAGATCTTAAGCTCCCCCAGCTATAAACAAGCTTCAGGTTTTTTTGGTGCGGCAAAACTCCGGGTATCGAAAATGAGGAAAGCTGTTATTGAATGCATGGACATCCAGAACATTTAGGTACTGATACTCTTAGTATCTTTTTGGATTGTCTCTCCTCCATTGTCTGATACAGACTCTAAGTGCTGGGACTAAGGCTGGGAGGTGATAGTGCTCCTTGGTCTCTCTCCATGTCTTTCCAAGTGCTGCCCTTTACCCCAAGCGAAGTCACGAGCATTTCCAGCTGCCAGCCCTCCTCCTTCCCTAGTCCTTTACAAATGGGAATTGGCTTCATCTTCTCCTGCAGCCACAGCTGATGCCACAGACCTTCCGAAAGATGCTTCCAGAAATGGCATCTTGAAATAGAGCCTATGCTCCAGATCATGACTTGGCTAACCTCCTCACCCTTGGGAACACTGGGGTATGTGATGTTGTTGAAAATGGTGCTGTAAAAAATTAATTGACAAGCCTATGTGCATAAGCTGTGCAACCAGTTTGAATTTCCATCCATTCCAGGAAGGAATAAAAATACACTATTCAAGCTGTGTCCTTATACCACAAGAGACCAAGATGCTCATAATCTGAATTTCAAATTCACTTGCAAGACATGGCAATGCCGTGAAACAAAAGGGTTTATATTGCTTTTAAAATCATATTCCTAGATCCAGTTTTCCCATTATCCATATAAATGTCTAATCCTCTTCTGAATTTTGCAAAGCTCTTGGCATTGGTAGTGTCTTGTGAAGTAGATTCCAACATTGTAATATTTTTTTAGGGTTTTTTTTTTACAATATGTAGTTCTGGCTTGCAATTTCATTGAATACCCTCTCTTTCTGGTATTGTGAGAGGAAAATTAACTGCCCTTTTTACCATTTTATCATTGTAAACTGAAGTTAACTTTTGTTTACTTCAACTGCTTGCCTTCTAATCACTCTTTCTCTGAGATGTCTCTTCATGTCTTTTCTTCTCTGGCTATTGCTGTGTGCCCTGAACACATCCTGTGCCTTGCTCCAATGAGACCAGGGCAGGGGCTACAAGTAGATAATAATATGATGATTTTATTTTATGAACACATTCAAGGAGGGCAGAAATGTGAGAATATTACAATCTTCTTACGAACAATAAGAAGACAGAAAAATGGCTGAATTAATTCAGTAAATTATTCCCTATGAATTATTTGTCCAGTTCTGTCACTAGCACTTTAATATAATGGTGACCAGCTAATTAAAATCTGTAGAACCAAATTTATCATCAGGAATAAAAAGGTACATTGTGGTCAGGATATCTGAAGGCCGAAATTGCACATTTGCCTTGTTTTATCCCTAGTGGTGTAATGTATTTGATCTCTGATAGTTTTAACAAAGGTTTAAATAAGAAATAGTCACTGTTAATAACCCCACTGACTTTATCCCTAATGTTCTTTACTTAATGTATTTTGTGTAAGGATAAAGAATGGATAATCACTGAAAGGGGGAAATTATTCAGTTTTTTGTCTTAAAGTTTCAAAGAGCATTTCAAATCCCAGAATTATTTATGTAATGTTTCTGAAAATGAAAATCTTTGAAACTTTTGCAATCACTTAAAAGCATACTGTGGAAGGGCTGCAATGACAGGGGCTGCTCTCCATGTGGGATGAGAGCCAGGCCTGTTGATCTGATGTTATATGGTAATAGACAGAATTATTGATCCTCAGTTTTCATGACAGATGCTCTGTTCTGTGCACAGCTCTCTCCCAGCCTCATCAGCCTCTCTTTTGCATTGGTGACCTTTCATGGGCTTTTTCCTTCACAAAGAGTGTGCAGCCAGTGATGGTGCTGGCAAGTGGCCCAGACATGAACTCTTACTTCGTGGCCACCTGAAACCTCTTGTGTCATGATCGGGAAACTGTAAAAACCCCTCTGAGAGTTTTTCCTCCTTGCTTCCTTTCCAGGACTGTCCTGAATGGGTTTTTTAAATACACTGACGTTTCTTATGTCTTAGAAAAGCAGCTGTATAAGTAATCTTCCATACACAGTGAAAGTTGATGTCTTTTTATACTAAAGGTGTCGCACGGGCTGAAATTTTCAGTGTCTTCATGGAAATTTAATTAAATTAAATTTTGGCAGTTAATTTATAATTCCACAAAAAGTGAGAAAGAGAGCCTTTCTAATGCTCCACATAATATTGTACCTTGCAAAGAACATCATTGGCTGGGACTGCTCTGGCTGGTAGGTCAGAGCTGACCAGGGGGCTTTGGCGGGATGGGAAGGCCAAGGAGAGGTTTCCAAATACGGATTCCCACTCAGGTGGCTGTCCGGGCAGGGATGGAGAGTAGTCTGGCACAGGTCTCTCCTCCCTGCCGCATGTTCTGAGCCTCTCCAGAGGCTGCAGAGACTTTGCTCAAGCAGATTATGATGTCCATGAGCAGTGAGTGCAGCTGCTGAATCAGAAGCATCTAACGGGGCCTGTTGAGGTGTTTCCCCTCTAATGAGGCATGAAGCAGTACTGCATTCTTCTCATCTCAACAAACTTCACCTGCAGAGAGGATCAGTGAGTTTATAGGGACAGCCTGACATGGAGGGGTCTGGAAGCAGCAGTGATGCTGTGCAGCACCCAGAGGTCTGCCTCCTCACTCAGTTCCAAACAGAGAGTTTGTACAAAATACTTAAGCATTCACTACATTTTTACATGCAGAAAAAGAAATGGCATTCTGCAGCTTCTATGCATAAGCCAGAACACTGTGCCTGAAACTTGCATTGTCTCCATTTATGATACATTTTGAACAACCTGAAAGAATCCCAGTCTTAGGGCTGGGTCTATTTGTGGGACAAATTCATGACGTAAAAAGCACATCAGATAGGTGGGGTTTGGTCTATGCTGCCCTAATCTGAGAACAACTGCTAAATCAAGGAGTCAGAAGTTTGATTAGTAGCAGATTATAATTTTAGACAAAGTATTATAATAAGTTTAAAAACTGGCAAGCTGATTTCTCACAATATTCAATAATGCAATTCCTGGTTTCATCCCATAATGTCCAAGGGGAAGAGTAATAACCCATTTAAGGCAAATGTCAATGAACAAGACTGGATTTGTGCTGGATTTGTAGCTTTGCTTCTCTGCAGTTCTGGCTCTTGCTACCACCCAGAGCTGATTACAAAACACATAAAATCTGAAAACAGAAAAACGTAAACCTGTAAATCATCTATCTGAAAAATCCTCAGGGTGAACATTTGAAAAGAGAAATTATGCTTAACTCATATGAGACAAGGGTAAGGAGAAAAACTCACAATTAGCAGCCTGAACAAAGTATTAAAAGGCTGGAGGGCTGGGACTTACAGTCTGCTCCATAAGGAGGTACAGGGAGAGGGTCTTTGATGAGTGACAGTTACATTCCTGGGGAGGAACAAACAGGGCCAGAGCTGAGTGACTGAGCGAGGCAGGATGTGAAATACGCCTGGTGAAACACATTGCCTGCAGTGTCATATTACGTGGAGAAGAGGAATGTATACATAAACCATGGAAAATGATTAATTTACAGGGAGTTAGAGCCACAAAGGTTGCGTCACTGACAGCCCATCCAAATCCCCTGATTTTATCCAAGTTCTTATTTCCTAATAATCCATATAATTAGAACTTTCAAAGAGCTGTAATTGTGCCCATTAAAGTTTTAGGAACAGCGTGTTTATATATTATAAAAGAACATTAGCTCTGTATGAAGCAGATAAACATTTTGACACAAGTTGAAACTCAGAAACTTTTCTCTCCGTGTTCCAGTTGGCTGCTGAGCTCCAGCCTGCCAGGGCTCTGCTCAACACAGCTGTGAACAGTCAGCAGCAGAAGGGAGCTTCAGGGGAGCCTGAAGATGCTTATATTGTCCATCTGGAAAGCAGAGCCAAGGATACCATTAATTTTCTGACAAATAATAGTGCAAGAATACCTCAAACGTTAAAGCAGTTTCCTTACAAAGCTGCTTTAGTTATCATAATCAATAAGAATCTAATTTTGGACAGGAAACCATGCCAACAGTAAGCATAATTGGTTTTGTGTTGTGCATGTGCTGTGTGGTCCTGGCTGGCAGAAGATCTGCCTGTTGTAGTAGCAGTTGCAGACACAGGGGTCTGTGGGCAGAGGTGGCCCCACACCCTGTGCTCCCGATGCTGGGGCATGCAATGCCAGGCTGAGCAGGCAGTGCCTGGGAGTGAGTGACATAGCGACGTGACAATCTTCATTTCTCCCCAGAAATGATGGATTAAGGGCTTCATGAAGGACTCTGAGTCATGTAAGAAGCCAGCGAGGCAGCTGCGGGTTTTGGGAAGCTGTTCTGCCACTTCCCCTATTGCCTCCCTGTTTTTTCTCTCTGTCAGCTCTGTGACTCCCCTTGTTTCACAGCAAGGGTGGGGGAGTTGAATGTAGTTATCATGATGCACATAATCAGCATCAAATTCTTCACTTAAGCTCTTTTACTGCAGTGATACCGTTTTCTTACCCAAACCAAGGCTCCTCCAAAAGGTCCCTCTGTAGTCTTGATTTTCTCTATGGTGCTTCACAGTCTGCTTTCCTTGCACTCCTGCCTGCTTTATTCTTAGAACAAGCTCACTACTGATGATATCTTTGTTCGTTTTCATCACTGTTTGAGTGTCTACTCAGAAACTTTTCACAAAGATAAAATTTTGTCTGCCTGAATAGCTCAACCAGATAACTATGGAGACACTGAACAGCCTAGGCACAAGCCCAGTCTCTTGTGATGTGCCACTACTTTAGTTCTACCTGTGGCTCCATTTCTTGCCTGTGCTTTGGTATAAAATCACTGCTCATTTAACAGCACTTATAAAATTCTGTGTGATCTTGCAACTGTTAAATTTCATTATAACTCATACAAAAGTGATGCCTATGTGTGTAAAAGTCACCAGACTGCTCCGTGCAGTTTCCTCTCTCACTATACTTATCTTCTACAGTTTTATCACGGTAACACAGACAGCTCTCAAGCAAAAGCAGAGCAACCATTTTGCAAAACCATTGCAATATAGAGATTCCTCCACCAAGGGTGAGCAGTCTGAATGAACGAGGTGTAAAGAAAGTGTGATTATTTCACATTGAGAAAAAATATCTTGGGAGAAAATAAGTGACATATAGGTCTGACAGGGCTGAGAAGTAATTTCTGAAGCTCAGGGAAAGGGTTGCCCACAGCATTAGGGTAGGACAGCACTTGATTTCTCTTTAACAGATGCCAAGGAAAATATCCAAACACTTTAAATTAATAGTCCTATCAAGGTAGTTATCAGCTTGTATGATGAGCAAGGAATGAAATGTGCATAGTACAATCAATTAAATGTACAATCTGCCCATGGGAATGAGGTGGACCACAGCAGATGAACACTCTGTCAGCTGCTTTATCCACTGAAAACCATTTCCATGTAAATTGTATGGAGTTATTTATCATATTCCCTCTGGAGCTGGAGATAGTTTGCTTAATTCCCCATGCTGCCTGTGAAGGACAATTCACACCATATGCAGCAGACACCAAAATTCACAGGGCTGAGACGTTGCTGCAAAAATAGAAGCAGGGTGCTGCTTTAAAACAGTTTGAAATTGCTACACTGCTCAAGCTTTGTGGTACCACAAGGAGAAACACAAAAGGGAAAGCAATCTTTTATCATAAATCCTGGGTCCTCTTTGAGTCCAGTTGGGAGGGGATGGGTCATGGGCTGGAGCATGGCCTCAACTGCTGAGGATGAAAAGGCATTTCTGTTCAGCAAGTGTTCATTGATCTGTGTGAAAGGAGTTGGTGGAGACCAAGCTGCCTGCTCCCTCCCAAGGCCCATCCTTTTGGAGCTGTGTGGGTGGATGCTCTGAGCACATCTGCTCGTGGGAAGCCTGTTTGTGGCCAAACAGAGGGCTCTGGCTTCCTCCAGCAGTGGAAACACAAGAGGTTCTTAAAAAAAAAAAGGTCAGGGATTGCTCTGGTTTACAGGAAACATTTCTGTGTCTCAGTTGCAGAAGTAAGACCAAATCCTTGCTGGTTCAGAGATGGGAGATGGACAGATAGGAGGCTGAGGAAGTGGCCTTGGTCTCCAGAGAGCAGCAGCCAGGCTGTGGCTGTGCCAGATGGCCCTGCCAGGTGGGCACCTCTTCATCAGAGGTGTCATGATACTGGCACATGCCATCATCAGCCCCAGCCTCCCAGGACACAAAAAATGCCAAATATTGTTACAGGCAATTCTGCTCCTTTTGCAGTCAGTTTTTTTAGTTGCAGCACTTTGAGCTCTGCCCTCTGCCCTGGGCTCCAAGATCTGTCTGCTGGGAATTGCCCTGGTCACTGGCAAGGTGGAGATATCCACAGTGAACCCACAACCCCCACAGGAATCTTGCATCTATGAGTCTGTAAATTCTGCTCTTCTGTCTCACTGTTCACTTCTGGGATTTAGCTGCACCAGGGTAAATATATTTAGAAATCCAAATAAGAGAGCCTGTGGGGCACCCAGCTACTATGGCAGTGTGGGAACAGTGGAAATAAAGCATCCCAGTTCTTTACAGACCTTTCACTTGGGTTTGCTCTGTTTTCTGCATCACTTTGATCTCTGATCTATAAGTCTCTGTTTGTCTCAAAAGCTGCAGTTCAGTTTTAAGTTATCCAAAGAAAAGTGCAGATGCTCTGAACATTACAAACTCCAGCTAAACTCCTACTTTTAAGGTGTCCCAAAACACTGAGTTAATTTCCAAAAGCTTTGTGTAACATCTTTTACTCTTCATGTTATCACTGTCTCTCATCCTGGGACAAGAAGTGCATTTTCTTCCTTGCTTCTGGAACCATTAGAGCATTTGCCATTTTAACAGTTGGATTTGCAAAGCTTTGCAGTCCATATTATTTCAGATGGTTCATAGGAAACCAATTTTAGCTGTGACAAAATGTTCTGAACTTGCTACAACATTTTTATTGCTCTTTGGCTCTGGATTGATTTTCTCTTATTAGCTAGAGCTGACTGTGGCTTTTTTTATCAGACAATTCTGGAAAGCAGCAAATCAGTCTGGAGCTCAGCTGCACAAAGTGAAGTTGCTTTGCTTATTGATGCATGCTTTTAGATCACTTAAAGTGTAACAAGAGTCAGCAATTTAGCTGGATTGGTTTGGTTTTCAGCTTTGATGGAAATTCACAGTTTAGAACATTAGCAGAATTAATTTACTGGAGATTCTTATCTTTCCCACTTAATTTGAATGAAGTGAGGTATGTAAATGTATGTACTTAGCAAGCTGTTATCTTTACTATTTCAAAACAAGATTGATTCAGGCAAAAAGCTTTAAAATCCAAACACAGGATGATTGCTGGAGGCCTTGACTGGGGAAGAGGGTTGTGATTTTGCCTAGAGTTTTTAGAGACAGCTTGATATGGTGTTTTTGCAGATCTGAGGAGGGAGATGAAGGCAATTTTGACAGCAGTGAATGTCATTTAAAGGCAGAGAGAGCAAAGATGCTTGACTGTGGGAGGCAGACAATCCTAGCTAATATTTATAACAGAAACTCCTTAGGTAGGAAGTGGCATCTGAGGAACCCATAGGAGGCAAGATGCAGCTGGGAGACAAAGCTGGAGATCCTAGAGTTCAGACTGGGCCTTGAGGAGGCTATGGAGGGGATATTAGGCACCTGAATATTTTGAGGAAAGAACTTGTGATCATGGAGGCAGGGAAAGCAGCTGAACTAGACTTGAAGCATGTACTGACTGAGCTAGAGAAGGGAAATGAGAAACAGATAGAGGAGAAGGTATCAGGAGAGCAGCCAGCTCTATATGAAGAGAGGTGAAGAAGCAGAGGCAGATGTGGGGTACAAGAGTCAGATGAGAATAAGATATCCTATTATGGGGACAGAGCTGAAATACTTTTATTCTCACCCTGATGCTCCCAGGGCCCCACTCTGCTGCTGGACCTTGGTTTTATGTTGGTAGGAGTGCAAGTGTTTGGGTCAAGGCAGGCAACAAACAGAGAGGTCAGGTGTGAACTCAATAGCTGTGAAAGAAGTGAAGCCCACAGGAGAGAGCTGAGCTTTGCTCAGAGATCTGCCTGATCAGCCAGCACTGGGGAGACTCCAGATGACCCTCTGGAGAAAATGGACCACCAAACATCATCAGGCTGTTGCATCTAGTGGCCATCTTTACATTCATACAAATGTGGTGTGCTGTTATAGACACCCTGGAGAGGAAGAGTCTACAGGGACTGAGGGGTGATGGCCCACACAGAACAGGATTTTGCACTGATAACATTTGCCATAATATCCTTGTAGAATCACAAAATGTTTGGGTTGGAAGGGACCTTTAAAAATCATCTTGTTCCAACCCCCTTGCCATGGACAGGGACACCTTATTCCTAGACCAGGTTACTCAAAGTTCCATCCAACCCGGCCTTGAGCACTTCCAGGGAAGGGGCATCCACAACTTTTCTGGAAAACATGTTTCTGTGCCTCACCACCCTTGCAGTAAAAAATTTCTTCCTTATATCCAACCTAAATCTACCTTCTTTCAGTTTAAAACTCTTGCCTCTTCTCCTGTCACTCCATATCTTTGTAAAAACTCTCTCCATCTCCCCTCTGACCCCCTTTCCCATACAGCTCTCTATGTTTTTGTTTGGGTATTTTTTCCACCCCCTGCAGAAAATGTGATGGTTGTTTATTGCTGATTTATTTTTAGTATTGCAGTATATATATTTACTTCTTGGGCTGAAAATTATTACATGACACAGTTTGCTTTTACAGTGGAGGCTCATGTCAGCATGATTAATTTTCAGCACTGAATAGTCCTGCACTCAAGGCATGTGCTTTTGAGATAGTTTGTCCATCTTTTCATATTAGCAAGTATTTCCTTGCTCAGCATTTACGCCTCTAAAAAGAATTTTCCTACAATACAAAGTCACTTAAAAAAATTTCCAGCAAGAGGAAGATAAGTATCTAAATACACCCTCTTTCAAATGCAGTTTCAAATCTTCCCTGCTTGGAAAGGGGGAATATCTAAATAAGTAAGACATGGCAGTGATCCCACTAGGGAAAGGGCTATGGCAAGCAGCACTGGGAAAAGCTCTGCTTTCTCAGGCACATGGATCTGTGATGCTGTCAGCAGTACTTGTTCTCCAGCAATGCCTGGGCTTGCTAGGCAGTCTGCCAGCAAATGCAGTGAGATGGTCAGCTCTGCTCTACAGAGATGCTGAGGAAGAGCCACAGGCAGCTGCAGGGCAGAGCACAGCCCCAGCTCTCAGTGCCCTGGCAGTGCCCGTCCACTGACTGGGTCTCCATTAGCTGTGGGAACTGCAGCACAGGCTGTCATTGCCTGGTCCTCAGCACCAGCTTCCCTCTTAAATCTGGTAAGATTTAAGGATGAAAGCAGGATGCCTCCCTCAGCTCATCCTTAAAAGGAAAGGAAACATTGCTGAGCAGCTTTAGTGGCCTTTGGGGTCTCCCCTTAAGAGAAACAAAGAGCACTTTGCCACCAGTTCCCCAGAGCAGGCTGCAACACCAATGCCTCTAAGGGCTGCAAAGTATGAAAGATAATAAAACTTTCAAAGAAAGCTTTAAAGTCCAATGTGTGGGAGTAATACAAAGGGCACCAAGCAAGACAAATAAATACATGGCTGTAAAGACTTTTTTGTAGTACCACAGATTACGTAGGATGCTGTGGGCATGGGGAGAAGCCTTATGGCTTTGCTCTCAGTGGTGGTTTTCCGCTGCAGGTGTCAATTGTCATCTGGATCTTGTTTCCTCAAAGCATTTAAAAAATGTTCCAAGTTGCATTTCCAATTTATTGCACTGAACACCTCCAAACCCACACCAGAATAAGGGAATTAACAGAAGCACTTCACATTTAGCAGCTCTAAGGATTACAGATCCCTTATGCAGCATGAGCAAATCCTCCTTTTCTGAACATTAAAATTAGTCTTTTATCCAAAGTTGGGCACAAGAGAAAATGAGACTCGTTTTCAGAGCCCTGAGCACTCTGCAGCTCTGATTTCTGAAAGAGTCATAGGCTGTCGAATACGTTTGAAGATCAAGTTATTTATTGCAGTGCTTACAGTTTCACATAGAACACCAATACTAAGCAGTCATTTCCAAAAACGATTGGTGTAAACAATTGCCATAAACAATTTTTCAGGAACACAAAACACCACATGATAGATGTAAACCAGAAAAAAGGGATATGATTTCTGATTTTGATGCCATTCATAGTAAGTTTGTCCCTGCTCTCCCGATATTTATTGTGAATCTTAAAACTACCACTGGTATTATTCCATTAGGCATGAATCCATTTTTTTGGGGAAACCCTGAGGATGTACTCTAATGACACCACAACCAGAAGGATGGTAAAGAGGTTCTGTATTGAAAATTTGTCTGGAATAGTTGATTTTTGGATTGTACAGCCAAACAGAAAAGTACGGAGAAAAATTAGTTGTCAGTCAAACCCAATGTGTTCTGCAGCTTTGTAAGCATTTTTCGCTGGATCCAAAGACCTTTTGAAAAGTAGTGTTTGATTTCTACCAAACCACCAGACTTAGGCCTGCTATGAAATGATTCATTTTTGGCCCCAGTGAGAAAAACAAAGAGCAGAGTAGGAGACCAGGTGTAAAAAGTCAGTCTGTGTTTGTCCCTTTTTACAGTGCAGTTTAGGTTTTCCAGGCCTTTCCCAAAGTAAAAGCAAACCAAGTAGAAAATGCCTTTCTTCTGCTTTATTGTGTGTAGATATCTGTTCAGGAAAAGGCTGTAACTCAGGAACTTATTGGGCCTTGTAGTGGGGTGTGAACAGTCCTTGCTGCTGAACCCAACTCAGTAAATCCCTTGGGAAGAGCAGACCCAGGCATCCCAGGAGCCCCAGTTTCTAGCTTCGTGCAGCTTCCCTAACACCATGCCCTAGGAGAAGCATGAGCTGCCATAGCTTCCCAACATCCAAACTCCATGTCCTGAGATGGACCCCAGCAACTGGTTAGTGCTGTGCAAATCTACTTGCATCATGTAGAGAGCACAGGATTACTGTTATATATGCTTGAGCTCCAAAAATAGAAGGGGAGGGGAGGGGAGGAGAGGAGAGGCAAGGAGAGGCGAGGAGAGGAGAGTTTGGGTTGGAAGGGACCTTTAAAAATCATCTAGTCCAGCCTCCCCCAATGAGCAGGGACATCTTCAACTAGATTAAGTTGCTCAGAGCTGTGTCTAACTTTACCTTGAATATTCCCAGGGACGGACCATCTACCATCTCTCTGGGCAACCTGTTCCAGTGTTCCACCACCCTTGCTGTAAAAAACTTCTTCCTCTTTTGTAGCAGCCCAGGATACCTGCTATGTTTCTGCTTAAAAGTGTTGTTGGATGTGAACTAAACTCAAAATAAAAATTAAATCCCCTGCAAAAGAGAAATATTGTAAAAATTATATTTTTCCAGAATGAACATGTACTTATTCAAGTGCTTTACTGGCTACTTGTAGCAGAAGAATTAACATTGACTAAAAAGGAGTTAAGTAGTGTTTAAATGCTACTGTATTATCACCCATACTATGTACACATGATAATTTTATCAGCCAATGTGTAACTTCTTCAGGTATCTAGTCTGGTAAGGAACTCACTCTAATTAGTGTGTATGCATTGCTGCTCTCTGTTGGGTGCTGTGGGAACTGCCCAGTTATGAATAATTTGAATAAAACTGGTTAAGTGTAGGTAGAATGCATTTAAAAATATAGGCTTTTCTGTCAAAGTTTTATGCCTTCAGAAGCTGTGGTGTTTAGAATGGATATTCCTTTATTCAAACCATACTAAAGTGTCAGTAGTGTCTGAGCATTGTCAACATAATTTTGGGCACATTTCCAGTAATAATTTTTAGAAACGTGATTCTCTAAATGAAGATTTGGGGATCCTGGGAGGAGATGAGGAGCTGGAATGGGAAGAGCTGAACTGGTAACCCAGTGGCAAGAAAAAAAGAAACAAAGCCCCTAAGTCCCATATGTTACTGGAGGGATTGTGCACAGGAACCAAAGCTTCAGAGGGGACATTTGCTCTGTCTTTGAGGCATATCTTCATTACTTTTTTAAGTTTGGGCACACACCTCAGACACAAACCCCCTTTTCTTTGAAAAATCACGGGCTGGAGATGAAAGATGACTATTAGGGAATGGCTGAAACAATTTCTCGTGTGGAAGACAGCCTCAAATGTACGTCAAATTTCTTGCTCCAGAAGGTCTGTGCTGGCCCCTTCCAGCTAACAGCCTGCAGTCTTAGGCCTGTGTAGAAATGATGTCTGTACATCTTAATGCAGTCACAGAGTTACCACATCTACTGCAAACGTTGCCCAACCATGATTTGCAAAAGGTCAATAATATATTTTCACACACTTAATAGAAAGTCTAAAAGTAAAGTGTCACTAATAACTAATTTTACAGAAAAGCTTTTCTGAGAGCTGGGCCATTACTACATAAGTGGCTTTTATTCCCAAAGAGTTTTCTAATTTGCATGCATACACTGTTTATTCTGGGCAGCTTAATGAGCAGGCATCCCTGGGCAACACACTACAGTCACACTCCTGTTCTTTCAGACATCACCCATTGAATATTAAATCTTTACTAAGCAGATTCATCCGGAGATTACACATCTCTTACAGTAAAATGAATGAGACTCTGCCGAATATGTTTGAGATTGCTAAGGCTGAAACAATGGATGCTGGACTTTTTTTTTCATTTAGGTATTTGTTTGGGGTTTTTTTTGGTCAGATATTTATTTTTAAGCCTAAAAATCTAAAATTGGATTCATATGCTGAGAAGGAGGCTTTAAGAAATAACCTCGTGGGCTAAAGTAATTTCAGTTTTATGGAGAGAGAGGCAAAGAAGGAGTAGAACAATCCTAAAATAGCAGGCATCAAAGAGGGGAGTGTGAAAGGCTATGAGCAATTTCCTCTCTAAGAACAAATTCAGGGTAGAGTTTTCTGGGAAAAAACACGTAACTGTCTGATGATTAGTGTAAATACAGCAACATGCTTTACAACTGAGTGGGAGACTTGTATTAGAATTTATACTCCTCCTTTATTCTCTTAAAGTAATGACATCAGGATTCCTACAAACCAGCTGTTTATGTATTAAATATTTCTGCCTTCTTTTTGCCTTTAAGTTTTTTTATAGTGCCCAGTTTTTGCTAGAGATATTTAAACAGTGTAGAGTAATAGAAATGGAATAAGGTCCAAGGGACAAGGTAGAGACAAAAGAAGAAAGAGGAATAGATACAAAGGCAGACAAATTGAGATTTGGAGGAAGTAGGAGCAGTGTGTGGGATTCACTCACACGTACGACTGCAGAAAAAGATCCAGATGCAGAGTGTGAGTCAAGAGGATCCTTTGGTCCATGTGCACCCAGGGGTCTGTGGTAGGTTAGCAATAACACTGTGCAAGACCACTTAGCAGTGGTTGTAGCATCTGCAGATGTGGGGAAACACTGGAGAGTGTGGAAGGTTTGAGGACCAGCTGTCTGTTGAAGATGAGTTCTTCTTCAGCAGCCCACCTTCCCTCAGCCCACAATGGTTTCTTTGTGTTGTGGTGCCCAGTAGATCAGTGGGCTCCAGCACCTTGCTCATGCACAAGACCATGAAAACCTTGAACAATCCAGATGTCTTTGAACTCCCAGATGACACTGTGTGTACTGTGCAGCTGACTTGAACAAGAGGCATCTTGTTCATACAGAACTGAGTTTGATTATAAGCAGGGCCATGATGGGCCTGTCAGAAGCGAGGGAGCACTACTGAATCTCTTTAATGGTGCAAGGTAACAGCATGTCACATCAGCTCCAGTTTTAAATCCCACATTTTCCCTAGTTTTCTTACCAAGTGGAGTCCTTGGTTCTTGCCCTGTGTGTTGTTTGGATAAGAGTTCTTTTCCCACTCTGTTCTCCATTTCTCAGTGTTTGTGTTTCCTAATCTGCTTATGGAGGGCTGCATATTTTTCCCAGTGAAATGCAGCTTGGTGCCAGCATGCAGCATTAGTACCTAAACCACGTGCTCCCAAGAGCAGCCATGGGGAAGGAAGACACTACACATCCCATAAATTCATGTGGAGGAGTACAATTAACTGCTGAATGAACTTCCGAGGCCACATATGAACTCTTTGCTATCCGAAACATTCAAAGTAAGTCTAGACAGTTTTCTAAGGGAAGTCTTTGAGACCAGCAAACTTCCATCCATGATGAGCAGGTATTTTTGTCATGCAAGACACGACACTGCTTATGTCATAGTAAACAAAACCTTAGGCCTGAGGCTGTGAAGATTGCAAGAAGTGTTGTTCCTCCCAGAGTCTGACTTGATGTTGCGTAGCCCAGGGCAGGGGAAACTGGGGACCACTGCTGGGTTCACTAGAAGGTTTGGGATGTGATGTGTTGATCTGCTGTTGCTCATGGGGATTTTAGACAAGATGTTCAGTAGTCTGCCTCAGCCTTGAAATCTAAGGATAAATGATGGAGTCCATTGAAATCAATTGGAGTCTTTCTCTGGACGTGACAGAAGCCAGCATTTCACCCTTTTCCATCTGCCCCTACGGCTCTTCTGCAAACTTCTGAGGAACATGAAGAGTCTGTGCTCCCTTTTGTTAGACAAAATGACTGGTGAATGTTGATACCTGTGGGATGCACTGGTTCTGCTCGGCTCAAAGCCCTTCATGCTGCACAGACACCTTCACCACTGTGCTAGGGAGCACAGGACAGGTGCAAAGGCTCTCTGTGGAGTGAAATCAAGCAGGTCTCTGCTGGCTTGGCTCCACATTTTGCAGAGCAAAAACACTTGCACAATGCTAGACTTTCTACAGACATGAAATATTGACTAGTCTTTTATCTTTTATAATGGCAGGAGGATATATGTGTACTTTTTTTTCTCTTCTCTAGATATTGTCATGCCTTTGACCTTCCTGTTTAGTAGACTCACTCCCTATAAAGAGAGCTTGGTTGCTTTGTTTCATTGCTTGTCAAATAGGGAATTGCCTTTCATAACCATGAGTGGCGTTGCTTTCTGTTTACAAATATGGCCCTTTCTTCTTGGAAGCTGTGTACTGCACTGCCCTGGGGCTGTGCTTCCTGGCAAGCCATCTGGATTGTCCATTACTCACTCACAAGGAAATCAACTCAGCTTGAGTTCGTGCTTCTCAGAGCCAGGACACAGTGCTTGTAATGAGACAGAAATTAAACAAAGCTTGCATTTTTCCCTATGCAGACTGTGACATTTGTAATTTCCCAGTGCCGTCTACCCTTTCCTGGAACACATGCAAGACACTGCAGTTATTTATTTCAATATAGGAGTGTTTGGTAGGATAGACAGGAGGGAAAGCAGACAGTTTACTGTTAAAGATGGGGAAGAGAAAGTCTGCAGGTTAGGTAGAATTGATGTAAGTACAATGCCAACACTTATTAATCCCACATAAAATGCAAATCTTGAGAAAATAAATAAAAAAGTAAACCAAGAATCTGGGAAGCAAACACTTGCCAAGAGAGGATGTTGGAGTATTTAGACTCCTCAAACTGATACCACTTGTCTAATCAGGTCTTAATTTCTAGATGTCCCAGTTCTCTTGTACGAAAAACAAGATTTATTTGGAAGTGGATTTGAAACTAAATCCTATTTTGGAAAACTAAGGGATGTGAAAACAGGGGTTCTTGTGCAGTCTAACAGCACAGCCTGGGGGCAGAGTGAGTTCTGCCTGAATAAGGGGGGAAGGGAGGTTCCTGTCCTTGTCACCTACCCAGTGGGGGGAGGCTAGCTTTCCTTCCTGGCTGTTGAGAGGTCAGCCCTCTCTGTCCTGCTGAACCCACATTTATAGCATCTAGATACAATCATACAAGTACCACCATTTATTGTGTTATTAATGGAAATTGCTATACAGTATGTGCCACATTAGAAAGCACTCGAGTCAACAAATAAACATTAAAAATTGATCCTTAAATGAGGAGCTGTGAAGAGGTACCTTGCAGGGTTATTCCTCTGTGGAAATGTGGGAGGGAAGAGTAGCTTTGTGTACACCCATGAGCTGATGCTTGGCTGCGCTTGCAAAGCTTGTGAGAGTCCTCTGTCGAGATCAAAGTTTCAGCTCATCTAGGGTCAAGGCAGGGGCTCTGGGAGTATTTTCAGCTGTGCCCCTCACCCACAGGCACAGCCTGTCCCTCCCTCTCACTTTCCTGATGTGTTTACAGCAGTTAGGATTATCTAAGTGTTGTTGTCCCTTTGTGAGTCCTCAAGCTTCATCATTTTCATGTGATCCACACACGTCTGTGCATCTTTATCTGGGTTGAAAATGATGTTACTGAAAAAACCCCACCAAAGCAAAAATAAACAAACAAAAATATGAACGACATCCGAACCAACACAGCCATGTGTCTGCCTCAGGGACACATACTTGAGTCCTTCTGTCATGGTCCTGTCAAAGATGACATGCAGTTCAGTCTAGCATGTGGCCAGCTTCATTTTTCTGGTCTAAATTCCTCAGTACATGAAGCAAGGAGTTCATATTACAATTATAGCTAGTAGTATATCACACAGAAAATGATCCTGTGTCCCTGTGCAATGATGTAATAGGACACTAATGCTGCTACAGCTTTTTTGGACTTCTTTGGGATGTGCATGGCACAAGGATAGCTGTCTGCCTCAACCTGGGTGACACTGATTCTGGTCTAAACAAACAAGATCTCCTGGGCATGGGTGAAGTGTGAGTCCAATACTGCCAGGGTAAGGAAGTGCCTGATGATGGCACGTGCTTAGAGAGTTAGAGGTAGGGTCATTATCTGGAGGCAAAGGAGATGGAGGCAGGTCCCTCTAGCAGTTCTGGAGAGCATCCTAGGTACCAGTCTGTCTGATGCTCACATGGGGCTTTCTAAAGGCTGGGTTTTTGTGGATCTTTCACTTCACATAAAACAATTGATTCTTCTTTAGGCCAGCAATAGCAATAATGTACTGGAGATTATAAGTTTCAGGGCTGGTGGATGAGGTGTGCACTGTCTTCTTCAATAAATGTGCACTATTTTTGTAATATTAGAACTCCTTCGGCAGCAAAGACAAAGTCAACCCTATCTCTCTACATAATATAGTTTGCACCCTCTACAGTGATGAGAGACTTGAATCTAGAGGAATCTAAACCAGATCTCCAGTGTCTGATGTTGCATCTGTAGTAATGACTAAATATACCAGCAAGCCCCCTGTTTTCCCATTATGATGCACACATCATGGCTCAGCTTACTTTTACAAGGATAATGTCTCTTCCTCTCCAAATGAGGAGAGTGCTCTCTGAGGACACTGCTCTCTGGGCTAGAAGTGTTGTGGAGTCTGTTCTTGCTGAATCCTGCAAGCTGGATAAGGAGTCTATGGAGCACCAGGGCCATGTCCCAGCCCTCTCTCTGCTCACCTTACTGGTATAGGAACAGGCTGGCTGCACACAGCTCCTCTGTGCATCTTCCTTTTTCAGGAAAAAACAGACTGACCGGCATAAGGTGTCTAATTCTGGCTAAAGGGAAGGGACTGTGCTTAGTCTTAGTGGATAATTTGGACAGTTCTCCTGTATCTTCTGTAAATCTCTTTTTAATGGCCCCTCTCACCATGAATCACAACCTGGGGCAGTGAACTGTAAAATCTGAGCTTTACCACAAAGACTACAGGCAGTACCTAGATAAATCCCAGTTGTGAATCAAAGTCCCTGCTGTTTTACATTTGCTCTGAAGTGTCAGACTCTGTGCACTTTCATGGGAGGCAGCTGGAATATAAATACAGGAATGTCTGACTGCCAGCAGCCACCCTCAGCTCTTGTCAGGGATCATAGCTTCTCCCTTGCATCTTTTCAGGCAGTTTGAGAGTTGGTCCAGACATTTTTCTCTCCTACTCCCCAGTCCTGGTGGTCTGGAGGAGAGCCCTGCTTTCCCTTTCATTCCACATGCCGTATGCACTGACTCAGGAGGCTCCATCCCCACGCTCTTCATTGTCCAGTGACAGGTTGCTGGCAGTGGTATGTACACTTGATGCATAACAGCACCCCTGCACCCCTTCCCCCCTTCCTATCTCCCTTAAACAGATGATGTGCTAAGATTGGAGTTATGACAGCAATCCCAGCAGGCCAGAGCTGAGCCCCTGAGTTCATAGCCCACATCATTTTGCATGATTTCTGACTCCTCTGAGTGGCTTCCTACACTCGTAACAGGAGTTTAAAGAGCTTATTGCTTTGCTTATGGCATCAATCCTTATCATCCGTCCCTGAGCAGGACCATATTTGCACTTGGACTTCATCTATTAGGAGATTGAAAGCTGTTCCAAAGGATGGAGCATTCTTGGTTTCTACTGAGGCCTTTTGTCTGTTTTCTTCATGCCCCTGCCTTCCCTTTTCACTTGGGCATGGCCCAGAGAAACCTGTCCTTGCTCTTTTGCTGTTGGCTTTTGGGGACCTGTTGGAGTTGGGACATTCCATCTAACCAGACTTACAAAAGAGACAGCCTCCCCAGATTTGGGCTGCAGTCTACCCCGGGTACTGCCTTTGCACAGCCCTCTGGGCATGAAGGAGCAGTGGAAAACAACCTGGGTAGAGATCTATACTGGTTTTGGCTGAGATAGAATTAGTTTTCTTCACAGTATTGGCTGTGTTTCAGACTCGTGCTGGAAACAGTGTTGATAATTTAGGGATGTTTTCATTATTGCTGATCAGTGCTTACAGAGCGTCAAGGAGTTTTGTGCTCCTCATCCCACCCCACCAGCGAGGGGTGCACAAGGAATTGGGAGCAGACACCCCCAGGACAGCTGACATGGAGATATCCCATACCATATGGCATCATGCTCAGTATATAAAGGGGGAGGAGAAGGAGGAAAGGGGGCATTCGGAGTGATGGCATTTTTCTTCCCAAGTCACTGTTACATGTGATGCGGCCCTGCCTTCCTGGGGATGGCTGAACTCTTGTCTGCCCATGAGAAGTGACAAATCAATTCCTTGTTTTGCTCTGCTTGTGCAAGCAGCTTTTGCTTTCCCTATCAAACTGTCTTTATCTCAACCCACCAGTTTTCTCACTTTTAATCTTCTGATTCTCGAGGGGAAGTGGCTGTGTGGGGCTGAATTGCTGGCTAGGTTTAAACCACAACAAGACTTCACCAGCATTTTGGGGCAGATCTAGCCTAATCCGCAAGTCTGACAGTGTTAGCAAGTGTTAGCAAGAACAAGAACAAGAACAGTGTTAGTGGAACAAGGAGGCTGCACTCAGGACAGAGGAGAGCAGAGGACACCATCCTCCTTCAGAAGTGGCTGCTATCCATCAGCAAATACACAGGGGTGAACTTGGCATCTTTCCTGGTAAAGGACAAACTCCACACATGCTGTTATCTCACCTCTCTGCTCCACCAAGACCAGTGGTTGAAATGAAGCACACGTTTGAGTGCTTTGTTGGGTCAAATTCATTTGAACAGTGGTAGGTAGGGAGGGGTATGCAGTTTAAGTGAAGACAAACAGGAGGTGTGGATGGTTGGTTATTTCTTTCCAGATATAGGTCTCATGAGCAGTGTGACCTCAAAGGACTGTGCACAGCCTTTCCCTGCTGCCTGCAAGGATTTTCACCAGCACTGCTGTTATGCAGTTGACTGTCATTGTGCCAGTGACAATGTCACAGGGCTGTTGCTAGAGTGGGAGGTGGGTACTGACAGCACTGTATGACCAAACTCCCTTACAGGAATGGTGAAGTATTAACCCAGCTGTATTGTGCCCCTACAACCAACTAGTTGAGGTCTGGTAGTCAGGCCAAAGAATTTGGACCTCCTGGAGTCTGCTTTTTGATCTGGAAATGATACAGAGAGTGCTTCTGCTCCAGTGGGAACAAAGTCACACTCTTCTTCATTTTAGTGGTCTTGCAGTGGGTGATTCAGAGTGCTGAGTTGCAACTTCTTGTTTGTTTTGGGACCATGCCTGGGAACATCACATCCAAATCAGAGTACTGCTGTACTAGGTACTGTAGAAATACAGCAAAAAAATAGATACCTGGGTACATCTAAATTTCAAAATCTTAGGGTGTTTTGACTCACTAGTTAAGACACAGCACTGTTTTAGCTCTTGCATTGGGACCTATTTTGATTGTAGCACGCCCTGGAATCACTTCAATACCCTCTGTAGGAGCCCAGGTTAGGTAGGTTAGCCCACCCTGGTGGTGCTGGCATGCAGCAGACATGGCAGGAATGAGCACAGAGGTGGTTGTGCTCTTGCTGTTAATTCTACACATTTTCTCTTGGAGTAGGAGGAGGGATGAGGGTGCATTTGAGACCATCTTGAGCTCTGGGGAGAAAAGAAAGGGAGAAGATGGTAGAATGGAATGTTATCACTTAACCCAAAAAACTTCTGTGAGAGATTAAATCAGCAGAGAACATACAGGTGAATGAAATAGAGTTGTTCCTAAAACGAACTTGTTTGTATTCATTGAGAATGCAGGCTGAACCTTTCATTTGCTCAGATCTTTATTGGTATTTGCAACCCTTGAAGCTGTTCATGGTAAGCACAGAGCATGCCCAGGGCAGGGCCAGAGGGAAGTTGAGGAGAGACTATGGCATCACTCCATATTCATGTTTCCAAGGTGCTGAGCCAGAAGTGAGTCAGGGCCAGTGTAAGGGGAGGCTGCAGTTGATGCACAAACCCCCCTGGTCACAAAAGGCTCTTTAAGTGAGCAAGACTGATTGGAGGATGCAGAAGTCTCTGATCTCTCTCTGTTCCCATCATAGAAATATCTCAAAGTAGTGTAGAATGAGTGTCACCTCTGTCGCAGGGATATCCTCCAAATTGGGGACATTTTCATGTGACAGGTAGCAGTCAAGTGTGGTCCTTACAGGTGACATTGGGAGAGGATGGAGAAATGGGCCACCATTTGTGGTGTTTTGCCCCACTATTGAGCAGCAATAAAGCCAGGGACAGCAGCCAGAGAACTCTATGCCACCCTGACATTCTGTTCATGGAACCATTGCGATTGTTCCTCCAATGTTTAGTTTTTAGCACAGAGCATATTTACAGAAAAAGCAGCTGGAGCATATTCTAGGTGTGTTTTTTTAGGGCGAAAACGCTCCATGCTCACCACCCACAGCGAGTGCAGACCTGCTGGTGTCACAGAAAGCACTTGGTGCAGCTGGAGGCTGCTGGTCTGTGTGGGTTGGGGCAATTCAGAGTACAGCAGCTTTCAGGTGCCCATCCCAGTTAGTGCCCAGGTCTGGGCTGCTGTCTCATAGTCATGTGTGTGACTGCTTGGGCTGGGGAAAATAACTACAGGACACTCCCATGTGCTTGTAGGAACAGCCATTTTGTTTTAGGAGCTGTTTTTTTAGGGATGCAGATTTTTTTCTGCCTGGATCTTGAGGACCCAGTTCTGAGCAAGTAACTTTAACTTTGTAGATGTGCTGCAGGCTTTTTATTCATTTTTATTAATTTCTATTAACTTTTATTAATTTTTATTAATTTTTATTCATTTATGAAATTCATAGAATCACAGAATGGTTTGAGTTGGAAAGGACTTTTAGAGTATTGTCTAGTTCTAATCCCTCTGCCATAGGCAGGGGTACCTTCCACTAGACCAGGTTGCTCAAAGCCCCATCCAACCTGGCCTTGAACACTTATGGGATGGGGCCTCTTACTGTGCCTTACTGCATCCTTTAATTTAATTACATCAAAATTTAGCTGCATGAAAAAAAGAATATTTGAAGTCCAGCAAGTATCTCTTCTCTCTCTCTATCTCTCATCGTTCTACTTGAAAAGCAAGAAACCTTTTGGACATCCTCACTGGGGCTGTCTCTACAAGGTACTCAGCTTCCCAGCAGGTGAGACATCTCCTGAGGCCCAGGATTTCTTTCTCACAGATCATCAGCATATGAATAGAGCTGGTGCTGTGGGGATGGGATGATCTGCCTGGGGACAGAGTGGTCTGTCTGGGATAGGCCCTTCCTCAGCAGACTGCTGACTGGTGGGGCCACTTTACCTCAGTGAGTCTTAAGTAGCCCCGAGCAGCCTGGAGGAATGACTGGAATTTGCAGAGTTGTGCCTGCAGACCCCAGGGGTTTTGCCGACAAGAAATGTCCACACTTTATCTGTCTGGCACTTTTGAACAATTGGTAGGAAATGGGTCAAAATAAATACTGCTGCTTGACCTCTGGCCTTTCCCCTTTTGTCCACAAAAGTTCGAGAAATTCCAGGGATTGGGAGCCAAACATCTGTGTCTCCCCTTGGGAGGTGCCAAATGCTGTGTTCCTCCCATGAATTGGGCAAGGTATATTTAGAAAGTGAGATTCAGAAACCACCAGTGAGTCGGTGAGTCCATGTGAGCTGCTGCTCTCCTGGAAGAACATTTGCATAAGCTTGGGCATGTGTTTATATCTTCATCCACATGCACTGGATCCTGCATACAGAAACACAAACTGACAGGCACTATATTTTTTAAGTCTGGGCTTGTTTTGTTGATGCCAGTAACTTTAAAAAACCAAGGATTTGAGGACTATGGGCCTAGTTTCTAAGTGAAATGTAGACACTCTGTGCCACTGGGATGCCAACAGCATCTCCCATGTTTTCAGCTTAGGGCCTTGTTTTCCAAGCCAGTGGAGACATAAGAGCTGAGGAGTCATGGATCAGCTGGCACCAGATACAATGCACCACCTCTTCCTCCTGAGAGACTTAAGTTCACAGAACAAGGGGGAAATTTTAGAAAGAAAGAACTGCAAAGGTCCCACAATGCAGCTTGTTCCTTATTGTAGTGTTTGTGCTGAGAACAAGGGCCTGGAGTCAGATGCCCCTTGAGTGCACAGCTTGGACTTAAATGCTATAATAGCTGGAGAAAGGAGCAGCTTGGGGTTAAATATAAGATTCTGAAAAATACTATGTTGTCATGCTTCATTTCACAGGTTGCAAAAATGGGAAATCTCCCACTTTTTTCTATGAGCCAAGTTTAGTAGAGTCTGAGAGGAGCTTCTGGGAGAAATGCTTCACGGAGAAATGAAAAATAATAAAATCAGGACATGAGTTACAGTGCTTGTTGCTTAGACACATACAGTTTGTCCTTCTGCCCTTTGGAGGGCAGATGGAAAAACAAAGTACTTCAGGTCTCTTCATGGCTTATTTGGAACAGTTTGTGTTCAGGATATTGCCAAATTCCAGCAGAATTTCTCCTGAGGACCCAAGGAACAACTTGTGACAACCAAGATCCCTAACAATTTGTCTTGTGTCCACTCTACATGTGTTTAGGATCCTGAAGGTACATATGAGATGACTGTAAGGTGGTTGTAACAAACTGTTCCCTGAGATGTTTCATCATGACACTCAGGACAGGATATACACTACCTTTGAAATAATTTGCTACGAAGTTGCTCGTACTGATCCATTGCCAACTTCTTTAGCAATACTTCCCCACGCACTCTCCTTTGGTTATAAACAGATGCTCCTGCAGCAAAGTGCATCTGGAATCTTGAGTATACTTTTGCAAGCCATAAAGAAAAGCAGTGTGTCTCTGTAGCAGATTATAATATTTTGATATTTCCCAGATAGCTTGTAATCTCATGCTTTATCACTGCCCGGAGTCTTTCAGAAGAGTGCTCATCACACACGTGCCCTAAATAATGTAAGCTCTGTGCTGGTGTTATTTATAGCTATGCAAACTTGCCCATTTCTGCCTGTGTTGTTTCAAAACAATTCTTGAGTGATGGCATTTTTCATCTTAAGTGTATTTTTCTTTAGTTCTGAACACCAAGCACATTTGTAATTACTGCCATTATTGCTGCTGGATGCCCTATTAGGCCTACAAAGTGAACTCATTTAAAGGTAGAATTCTAATTGCAGCACTGGCTTGAGGAGAAAGAACGGCATTTGGAGGTAGAAAGCACTAACACAAACACTAGATTGTTTCCAAGAGAAGTGGCAGTGCATATTACAGTCACTTCCACTTCATAGAAATTATGTTGTTTCATTTTTAAGTTCTTGCATTTGAGCATCCCTTTCTGAAGCTCAGGAAAGGCTGTGTGACATCTCGTGCCATTGTTTTTATGGGATCACAATGGCTATTCATAGCAGGGAATTGTTTCAGGGTCATCCAACTCCCCTCAAATGGCTGAAAAAAGTCAAGCTTCGTGCAGCCATCAGATAATGCCACAGAAAAATTCAAAACAGTCTTATCTCCAAAACACAGAGAGAAAATAGGAGTATGTGAGTGTCATTGTAAGTAGTTTGCTAGAATGACAGAAGTGTGCAAACTCTTTGTGATGTTGTGTAACATTGCTCTGCACATGTTGTTCTCCTCCTTCTGCTTCTGCAAATCAACCATTTAATGTAATTATAGCTGCTGTTGGCAAAAGGCACTGAGAGCACTAGCTGGCTTCTGAAGAAAACTGCTGCTGCCATGGGAGAGTTTTCAGCTCACAGAAATTTGGGAAGAGATTGAGAGGACACTTGTCTTTCAGGCTTATGCAATCTGGTGAAAAATGATCTTATTGCCCCCTTGACGGTATTTGCCTCTAAATTATAAATAATGATCTGCAAGGTCAAAAACAGGCCTCTTTCCCATCCATTTGTAAGGAACTGCAGTATCACTGTCTCTGGTCACGTTGTGTCCACTTTTGGACTCCCAGAGACCAAATACAGAACATCATTTACAGGGCTATGAAAATTAGACTCTTATAGATGGCTGTTTACATGTAAGACACCTTAGACAGGTGCTCAACCAATTGAGAATTCAGATCCAACCAAAAGATGTGTATATATGTCTACATATGTATTCTCTTTTTATGTACATATATCTGACTACTCTCTGTGAAGATCTAGAAGGCCAGGTTGGATGGGGCCCTGAGCCTTTATCTAGTGGGTGGCATCCCCATCCATGGTAAGGGGTTTGGAGCTAGATGATCTTTAAAGTCCCTTCCAACTCAAGACTTTCTAAGAGTGTTGCAGAAAGACCTAGCATCTCTAGTAAAACTGTTATTCTAGTTGGCTTTTGCCTCCTGCTGCGTGCAAAATGGACAGCATTGCTGGCTGGGTTTTGGCTTTCAAGGGAACTTAACTTGGGTATTGAAATTGTTTGTCTCAAAAGACTCTGCAGGGAGCTGTGGCTGGCAGTCCTGGGCTTCAGATGGTCTTAATTCTCTTGAATTTACTGTTTGGTGCCTCTGGCTCCTTCCTGCAATGGTATCAGTGACAACACAAGTGTTGGGTTTAGGGTTTGGCACAAAACCTTAGATTCCCTAAATCACAACAAAGTAACCCCTGGCTCTGCAGTGTCCAATGGAAGAAGAGTTTTGTGCCTTGCCTGGCACAGGAACATTGTCTACAAGGTGAGTGAGGGCAGTTGAGTTGTGTTGGAAGATTTACTATCTCCTGTCTCATCCTTTGCCCATCCTCAATGCACCCTACACTAATGGTAGGCCAGGCAGGAGTATGACAAGGGTATGGAGTGTAAACAGGAGAGCATGATTCACATTATGAACCTGCAAAGGGGAAACTGATGTCTGACTTGTGTGATAGCAATTTTTGTAAAACCATATTCAAAACTAAAGAGAAGNGTTTCTCATCCCATCAGTTTCTCAAGAAGCCTTAGATACTTCAGGAAAATTTTCAGCACACTAAGAACACATTCATGGATTCAGGGAGTAATTCACATTGGAAAGGACCCATGAAGAGCACATGGTCCAGCCTAAAGAAGGACTGAAATATTTAAGCATCAGGGTCCAAGAGTGTCTCCTAGTGCTGTTTCAGGCTTTTCTGTTGCACCCACTCAAATCATTGAGCTTTTACACAATAGATTTATATCTATCAGTATCTGGCCTTTTATTAGCACTGCCTCTGTTTAATCTGATCACTTAAAAAGGCTTGACTCTCTCTCCTCTAGCCCTTATATCTTTCTGGACTTGTGGTTTCATCTTTCCCCCCTAAGATCAGGTGGCTTTGGTTGTTACCATTCCCATGATGGGCCAGAGAACCTGATGTGGCACAGGACAATATGTCAGGCTTGGGGCTGAGCCTTGGGCTCTGCAAAGTCGNTTTCTCAAGAAGCCTTAGATACTTCAGGAAAATTTTCAGCACACTAAGAACACATTCATGGATTCAGGGAGTAATTCACATTGGAAAGGACCCATGAAGAGCATATGGTCCAGCCTAAAGAAGGACTGAAATCTTTAAGCATCAGGGTCCAAGAGTGTCTCCTAGTGCTGTTTCAGGCTTTTCTGTTGCACCCACTCTAATCATCAAGCTTTTACACAATAGATTTATATCTACCAGTATCTGGCCTTTTATTAGCACTGCCTCTGTTTAATCTGATCACTTAAAAAGGCTTGACTCTCTCTGCTCCAGCCCTTATATCTTTCTGGACTTGTGGTTTCATCTTTCTCCCCTAAGATCAGGTGGCTTTGGTTGTCACTGTTCCCATGATGGGACAGAGAGCCTGATGTGGCACAGGACCATATGTCAGGCTTGGAGCTAAGCCTTGGGCTCTGCAAAGTCATGTTGCCAGAGCAAAGTGTGTCCAGAAACCCTGGCAGGCACTTTGGTGGCTGAGCAAGGCAAGCAGCCCCCCAACACCAGACAGGAATGCCCCCTGCTTTGTGGGATTTACACACAGATAATCCAAGTTGAAAAATTGAGATCTCAACCTTGGGGACAATTCTGTCATCCCTTTTGGCTCACCAACAACTGGCTCTGTTTGGATAAAGCAGGAATGAGCTTTCTTCATGGCTGCTTTTCTGTTTTGTGCCTCTGTTTGGGATTTCCCACTTTGGGTTTCTGGGTAGCAGTGAGCTGGCAGGCTCTCTTTGTATCTCAGGGACCAGCCTGATGCAGACAGCATCCTGGCAAGTCCCTTCACACTCCTCATGCCTTCTCCAGCACAATCAGTGCCTCACTGGGGCTTTTCATTTTCATGCCTTTCCTGTTGAGTCTACTTGGGACCTGCCAGCTATGGTAGTTATTTTATTGTTGTGGTTACCTGGAGAAGGGCTATTTTAACACACTTAAAGCTCATGCTTTACTTATCTGAAATGCTTTCTGTGAGTTCTTTACACTGGGCTTCACTTTGAAGGAATTTTTATTTGAGAAATGTTGCATTCTTCCAAGCCTTGTACCCCAAATTATGGCTCACAAAGATGAGACTGTGGTAGTTCTTGCAGCTTGGGCTGGGATCTAAGAAATCTGACTGCCCCTTCCCAATCCTGGGAGAACCCATAGTGGGACATTAAGGGTTTTCCAAAGGAGCCCACAGTACTACCAGATTCCAGACATCCCAGAGGGTAAGCCACAGAATGGCTTAATTAATGACAGCAGTATAAATCTGCCATAAAATAAAGTGTTTTGACACCCTTTCCCATTGTGTACACAAACACCACATTCAAGTGAATCAGTGAAATCAAAGCACCACCAAGAAGTCAATTCAGGATTCACGCATGTCACCAGCAGCAGACCCTGCCTGTTGAATATTAAAATCTAAAACAAAATGAATTTTCAATACTTCTGAAATATTTAGGCCTTTAATGAAAAGCTCTCCCAAGATCATTCAGATCTGATTTTGCTACAGCACTATATGCATTTGAAAAATCAGATTGTCTCAGTATGAGAGCATCTGTATTGAGTGAAGGATGAACTTAGCTACACACTGGTGTGAGTACATGTAAGAAATCTGGTGGAAATCCTGCACAGGATTCAGCAGTTAAAAATGTGACCAGAAAATAATAGCAACATTAAGCAAAACCCCATTGATACTCACCTTTCGTGTTCAGGGGCTTAATTTCTTTAACTTTCTCCTGCTAAGAAACAAATATCAAAACAAATAGTCTAATTAAGGAAACTTTGACTTGGATGCTTGGTGAAAAATGCTTGGTTCATTTTGTCATACTTTGCAATGTGCAGTAGAACATACTGGACTGTACGTTCTCCTAGTCTTTGCATACTTGATGTAAAAGCCATTTATCACTTAAGAAGGGCTTGATCATATTGGTGTCATTAATCACTTCTTCTGTTAGGACAAGATAAGAAGAATAGGTGTAAAAGAAGTGGAAATTCACATGTGCATTTACTAGAGAAGCCACTGACCTGCAGAGTCATACTCAAATAATAAACCTGAAGGGTCTGTTGCCTTTGCAAAGTTAATGTAGTGCTTTAGAGCTAGAAAGCAGAGACACACCCAGACGAGGAGTGAGGCACAAGTGAGGGTTCTGTCTTCTTATGCAGTCACTGAGAGCAGACTTCTTGGCTCAGCAGTTCAGCTGCTTAACTCCATCAGTCATGCAGGACTTGATCGGCCAGGACAGAGCAGACTTCCAAATTACACTATAGCAATCGTGATGGCAAAGGCCACAGCACCTTCAACCTCTCTAAATCACGGCTGCCTGCGCTGGTCTTGGTGCTCCTGCAGGAAGCCAGGTCAGGGAGCTGAGCAAACTGAAAACTAATCACCTTTTGGGCCACAGCTGACTGACCCATCACTCTGTGCAGGTGCAGGAGAGCCGTTACCATCTCCGGGATGCTGTTGGGGTGTGGGAAGGGCTGGTTCCTCAATGCTGCTCCCAAAGTCAGGAGCTGGTCCTACCATTTGCACAGCTTTAGCCCCAGGGACATCTTTCATCCTGTGCTCCAGGACTGGGCATGGAGCCACACTTCAGTAGCTTGTCTGGCCCAGAGGCAGTAGCTCCCAGCCAGGGCTCACACAACAGGCTTGCTGGGGGTGCTGCTCACCGCTCTCAACATCCCAATTCCCATCATGGCTGTGAGACACAAGATGCTCCTGTGGGGTTTCAGTTGCTGGTTTAACTGGCCACATCTTCACTGGAGTTAGAGTTCCATTTGGTGTTAATAATCAAAATATGCAGTGCCAGCAGTTTCTTATGTGCTGTGCTAATTCAGTGACTTGCTAGAGAGTTCATGAGTGGATTTGAAGGGGCCAGTTGGAAGAGTTTATCCAATTTAAAGGCTGAGCTGCTGAGGGGGGAACAGGAAGGCAAGGCTGAGCAGCAAAAATTCAGTATGAGCCCTTGTCATATTTTCCCTTTGAGTTTCTGAATACTGTTCCAGTCAGACTTTGGGTTCCTGAATTTCTGACAACAGGCTCAGCACACAAACACAGGGCTTCCCCCAGAAGGTATTGTTTAGAGATGTGCTAATAATAAATAAGGAGGTTACTTGGTTATGAACATGTTTTCAAAGGTTAGGCCTGGACAACCTGAAAACCTTTTGTTTCTCATAAAAACAAGATTTGAAAGGGAGGGAAGCAGAGTTCAAAGTGTGAGGTCGTTTGAGTTTCAGAGTGTATTCTTATCCCTGCACTGGACAAATCACAGCAGCAAACCCTCCAGATCCAGGGGGTGGGCAAGGGCTGGGGGCTGGTGTCAGGTACGACAGCAAGATGAGGCAGCCCTAGGGCTCAGCCTTTCCTCAAGGCACGAAGGCAACACTGATGACTAGGGAAGGTGAAGAGGGGAGGCAGGTGCCCCTGAGAGGGACAGACACCAAGTCCAGCTACTGAACACCTCATTGCACAAGTGCCTCTGTAACAGCACAGCAAGCCTGGCCCTGAAAGCTCCTGGGGCCCATCGTGATGAAACATCGATAGAAATCTCTGTGCAGTGATGCTGTGTGTGGTATGAAACCTGCTGCAGGGGAGGTATGTGGAGAGAGGGAGGGAAAGAAATGCTTGGGATTATTTCTGGTTTGTACCCAAGGGTGCCATTTGTTCATATAAGTATCCATAGCAGAATAAAATACTTTTTATTGAAACATTTTTCTTCACTTGCTGGCAGCCACTCTGCTCCAATTATCTCTTCCATCGTATCCCTTGAAGCCAGGCTCCAAGGTAAACAAGTAAAAACCTGACAGCTGGAATGCAAAGCCTCAGCTGAGACTGAAAGCTTTTACAAGATCACATTCTGCACATTTATATTGTCTGGGGTATCAGCAGTGGAAACGAAAATAGAGGTTTCCTGATCTCATCAGAAACAAGACCTTGCTGCCCCACCTTTGAGAAATCTCCCATCCACAACGAAGACTTGGTCCATATCAATTAACAAAGAGCCCAAGTAGGCACACTCTCAGCTTGCTCCTGATCTGGATTTCCCACATTCCTGGGTTTTGGGGTGTAACTCACTGAGAAATTATTTTGCATTAGTAAAGAGTCTCTTGCAATGAAAATGCATTGCAAAGCTGTGTTGAGTTGGCATGAAATTTTACTTCAGAAGAGAAGAAGATTCCCATCGTGTAGATGTGTCTGGCTTCACCATAATCTTAGAATAAAACATCTTTTTATTAATTTTTGAAGTGGGATTTTTGATTTGTTTTTCACAGCAGTGTTTGATATTCCAGTTTAAAATTTTAAAGTTAAATCTTGGCAAAGCAATGGTTTTGAGAGAACATTTTTTTGGTGAAGACACATGAAATTTCAGAATGATTCAAATCACTATACTCCTCACAGCATAAAATCTTGATCCTGCGTGTGTATCTCCTTGGAGACCTGTTGGGGAGGTGAGACAAGAAAGAAAACCATCATTGATTTTTTTCCATGATAAGGACAGCATCTGAACAGCAGCTCACTCTGGAGATGTGTTAGTGCAGCCTTCTGCTGAACCAGAGAAAGGTTTTGAATTTCTTCTACTGGTTCCCTACAGAAGGAAAAAACTTGGTGTGTCTGGGATCATGTTTGCAAGAAATATTGGTTATCTTCTCCCCCCCTTCAGGGTAATTCGGATTTTATATTTCTCCAGAGAAAGAACAAACTCCAGGCTGAGGCTTGCCTGGAAGATGGTTCTTTGAGGGACAGTCTTCTCCTGCCAAGTCGTAAACCTCTGCTGCAGCACCATCAGAATACTGACACACAGTGAGAGGCACTGCATGGAAAACACAGCTGAGATAGGTTGTAGTGTTCATATCAATGAGATCTTGTCTGCTTCTTGACCTCGTTTGCACAGACGTGTTCCCTTTTCATTGTTTTAAACTCCATTCCCTAGGCCAGCTCAGTGCCCTTGTGCCTGCTCAGTATTTCACGTCAGGTCAGTGATCAAGCTTGAAAATCAGCCCCTGCAAAAACCCTAAAACCTGAACCAAACCTAATTTTCAGCCAGATCAGTAAAGCCATTCCACAAAACTTCCAGTGTCACTCACCAAAACTGATGAGGAGGGAGAAGAAGACTTCAGGGATGGGATGGTGAAAGAGCAGGACCATTCCATTTATTGTCAGGTCAACCACTGGAGTTAAGCACAGTTTGAATTTGCAGTCTTCTGGGACCCTTCAGCTCCAAGGGGTAAAAATTTCTTTTACTGATGCCATCATTTGTTCTCAATGAACATAAATGCCATGAACATATCTAGGTATTAACAACACATCTATCCCAGTGATGCTCGCCTGGGCCTGACACACACACAGAAGAGGTGCAGCCTGGGTGTGCAAAACTGCTTCCCATGCTGCCAGCCCTTCCCCAGCCAGGGTCATCTTCCGTTTGTGTTATAAAAAGCCCCCATTTTTCATCGATGACATTCAGGGAGCTCCACATTTGGCCTGCATAATTCATCATCTGGTTCTCTGCTGACCTTGCCCTGCCTGTCTCGGCTGTGTCCTGCTCCCACTGCAGCTCAATGACACCCAGAGGATTGCTGCTATTTGGTTCCTCCCAGCCTAATGTGCTTCCCACCAGAGGCAGAGCACGGTGCTTCTGGGAGCTGGGGTGAGTGAAACTTCAAGCAGCTGTTCAGAGTCTGTGCAGAGACAAAAATCCCCAGCTGTAGCTGTCTGTTCAAACAAATGTGTAGAGGCCAAGGCACTGTGATATGATAAACGCATTCTTAGAGAACTTGGATTCAAAGGGGGTGGCATGTGAGGGGATTAGGGGAGACCAGCCCCATGGCTGTTGACATGGTACCACACAGCAATCAAAGTGCTAAGCCATGCCCACCTGCAGGATGCAGCAGATGACCCAAATTTGGTTTTGAAAGTGAAGTATTTAACAAGTGGCATGGAAAATACTTGTATTAAAAATCTAATTTTTGTGGATGAAAATCTGAAGGGTAGCATTCAGCTGGATCTCATGAACAACCTGGGATGCTGGGACGTGTGAGGAGAGTGGCTCAAAAGTATCTTTCTCATCTATTTCCCCAATCCAAAAGCTAAAAAAGCCTTTGGTGTCATTTGGAAGGCCTTTTGACTTCTCTGAACAGGGTATTGACTCAATCTCAGAAGGCAGCCTTCTATTCAGGAATAAGCCAGAGCACCATGACTTCTGCTTGTCCCACTGTGGTGCAGAAGCGGGAGAGGAGGGGAAAGGAGGGGAGGGGAGGGGAGGAGAGGCAAGGGACAAACAGCTGCGGAGGACTTAACACTGAGTTAGAGCCCAGTCCTGGATGCCCTCTTTCTGGAGAAAAGCTTTAGCAATCTCCTTCAGGAGGCTCTAGGCACATCGGAGGGGTGGGAAACGATGGGATTGTGCTTCTCAGCTGGCCCAGAGCAGGGAATCCAAATGTCTGAGTGTGGACATCTGCAGAGTTGTTGTCTGTGTCTGAGCCAGCTGTTTGGGACTCCCAATAAGGTCAAGAGAGAGAAACAGACTGAGGATGTGATTCATCCATGATGCTGCAGGAGCCTGAGTCAGTGCAGAGGAGGTGCTACTCTTGCAGTCTAGAGGAGTGATACCCACACCAAGGGGCTCAGAGAGAACTCACAGGCTTCACAAGGTCTGGGTTACTTGTTCATTTTCTGCTACAGGGTCAGTATGTTGGTTATGACCGGCTGAGGTGCCTTCTCTAAGGTCATTCATAAAGAGTCTTGAGGATGTCAAGTGTTGTGTGTGGGCAAAGGCAGTGGCAAGAGGCAGGAGCCTGATGCACACCTTTCACTCTGACCCTGAAGCCCTCACTGGGAGTCTCTGCTGCACGGTTCACAGAGAGAGGATAGGTCTCCTGCAAATTTACTTTGGCTTCTAGGTGTAATTGGAAAGTGGATGCCAGGTTGTGCCAAAGGGCACATGGAATGTGAGCACAGAGAGATCACAGCTCGGGAGAACTGCCCTCATAGCTCTGACATGGGGCTTGGCCATGTCTGGGGCATGGTTTGGAGAATCTGCAGTGCTGCAGCTTCTGGGGGCCAGCAGATTTTGGGCTGCAGAGAATTGGCTCAGCTGGGGCACAGGAAGGTGAGGCAGTAGGTGTTACAACTCTCCAGATCTTATATCTACTGCAGAGAATTTGTGGGAGCTGGGGATGCAGGTATGGCATAGCTGGGCTCAGCTCAGTGCTGTGGGGCAGCACAGGGGCTGTGGCTGAGAGAGCCAGGAAGGCTGGGATTTGACAAGGAGGGGTTGGGAAGGCAAGAGTTACATGGGACTGTGGTGTGATTAAAATAGGTACAAGACCATGATTCTTCTCTGAGGGTTGTCAGCTCAGTTTGAGCACCTTAGGGTAAGAGCTACATGATCTGTTTTAACTATGAGCATGGTATGTAGTTGCCCAGACTCAGAAATAAGAACAGATGGTGTGGTAAAAAGTTTGGAAGGTGAATTTGGAGGAGGAACTGGGGGTTTGATTCTGTTTTGATCCTAAGGGATCATGATAGTGAAAGGGCTCCAGCCCTCACTCCAGTTCAAAAGCAGAAAGAAAATGCTGATATTCTTGCCAGATCTGTACAAGGTTATGATCTCGGTCTTGCATTCCTGTCTCAGGCAAGGTTGAGGAATGCCAGATGCTTTGACAACCTCTGCTCCTTCTTTTAGGACAACTTCCTTGCCATGGGGACCTCACCTGAAGAAGAGCTTTCACCACAGTGCACAAATGCACCGTTTTGTGCAACTTATGCTGTTTTTCACAACTTCTGGCCAGTACAACCTCACTGGCACTTACCTTGCTCCATAGGAAGCTGAGCTGAAAGGTGGTACTGAGAGGCACGCAGGGATGATGCTGCACACCCAAGCTGTGAGATCCTCATGAGAAAAGCTGATATGCATAAATAAAGTAGGTTAGAGAAAGTATAAGGGGATAAGACAGGTGTGTGTGGGCTGAAATGGAAAGCCAGGGGCTGGTATGATAGATTTGTGACAAGACTGGAGGAGAGACTGAGGAGATCTACTTATTATAGTTTAAAAAATGGTCCCATCAGAAGACTGTCAAGAGTGCTCCACTGTGCAAATTTATGAGATGCAGTGGGAGTGATCATGTCTTCTGTACAAGCTGGCTAGGAAAAAACCCACCTTTTTGCCATGAATATTATTCACAAAATTGCAATAGAACATATTTTCCTCAAGGATGTTGTTTGTCTTTTGTTGGGGAAAAAAAGCTTGTAAGTTAATGATAACTGAAAAAGGGCTTGTTTTTATTTTTGCAGTTGCAAATTGGAGTTTCAATGTTTGTTAGAAATTTTTTTCAATTCCAGTTTTTAATTTTAAAGCAAGCATATTTTTTTTCAGAAATACATATAAGCCCTAAGAACATATTTTTTTCTTCTTGAAAATATTTTGCAGTGACATGTGTCAACTTCTCTTCTTAACCATTATTGCCACCTACCTACAAAAGTAGCTTCAATACAATGCCAGATAGCCTAAATAATATATGATTTAGTCATAAGAAATAAATATTTCAGGGTTCTGCATGCAAACAATACTTCATTTTAGGAAAATGGGGGATTTGAAGCCTTCTGGAAGGTACTTTAAGGGTATGGCCTTGGACTATTGTGCAGCTAAGTATCCTCAGTGCCACCAGTCAGGGACCATGGCCAGAGAACTTGCTCTATGAAAGACTAAGAGGCATGGAGTATTTTAGTCTGGAAAAGAGGTATTTTGGGGAAATCGCATGGCAACCTGCCAGTGTCTACTAGAGGAAGCAGAGCTAGACTCTTTTTGGAGATGTGCAGCAGCAAGAGAGACAGTGGTCATAAAACGTTCCTGAGAGGTTCAAATGATGTGAAGAGTTTTCCACCATAAGGACAGTGAAGCCCTAGAGCAGGTTGCCCAGAGGGGTTGTGCAGTCTGCTGAGCTGGCCTGTATGCAAGTAAGGAACCTTCTGGCTAAAGATTATTTACTGAGAAGAAGCTGAGTTGCATGTTCTGCATTAATGAGTTTTTAGGAGAAATATCAAAAGAGTCCCACACTAATGCCAATAGTTTTGCAGTTGGGCATTTCTCTGTAACATTTTGTCCCATCAGGCAGGAAAAGAGTTTGTACATCTGACAACAAGGTAAATATCTCTACAACTGAAAAAAAAATGGATAAATTCAAGGAGATCACTGTTATCACTGTTATCTTATGTATTTTAGGATGAATGCCCTGAAATGACCAAAACTTCATGTTAGGAGAAAAAGTTACTGTTTCAGAAAATATCTCATGTCTTTGTCTTCCCCTTTTCATCAAGTGACAAGATCAGATGGTGACTTTCCTTACTTTTGATTAAGAATAGCCATTCTTCTCACAGGAGTTAATAGTGAATGTTAAATCTGTGGGGATGGAGTGATATAATACTGTTAGAGAAGAGTTATTCCTAAGAATCTTTAATGATGGTGGGGGTTCATAAATTCAAAGCCAATTTTTAGCCCCGGAGTGGAGTTGCTCCTCTGAATGTAGCACATATTTTTTTGTAAGCTAAAGAAACACTATATATATATATGACAATGGGATGATATTATCCTTTGCACTAGTGGCTTTTTCGAGATTGGATTTTATATATGAGAGGCACACATATTGATAACATTTAAAAAAAACTACCTTTCCTTGACCCTAGAGGGAAGTAGATATTTTGAAATTTTAATTTGCATGTGCTTTTCTTAGTGAGTCTTTAATTGTCTTTTTGTGAGTATCCATCACCTTAAATGTCTCTTCAAATCTTCAAGAACAAACCTGGAAAACAATGACCAGATCTTTGCAGTTATTTTCACAATCATTTATTGTCTACTATAAGGAACAAATTCCTCTACATGCTGACATGTCAAACTGAAAAATCTCTATAAGATTTCAAAGAACCCCCTGATAGCAAGAAATGGGGAGCAATAAATTGTCTTGTGCTTTTCTTCTGCAGTTCACGAGGACAGAAGTTGTTCAAGGACCCTTTGCATACTAAATTTGAGATTAGAAGCATTCCTCCATTTTAGAGGCACCTGGAATTTGAGGCTAATGAGGGGTAACAGGGTCAAGTAGTAAATAGTATAATAAATTCACTGAAATTTATAAATCTGCAAGTTAAACTGAAGAATTTCCTGTCATGCTTCAGAGCATCTGCTGCTTCTCAGGAGGTCAGGCAAGAATTTTTCCCTTCTTTTTTTTTTCTTTTCATTTACAGGGACTAGGTTAAGACTTAAGGAGCAGGGTTATTTCTTGGTGCCTGTTTTGGATTTAATTGGCTAATGACCAGACTGGAGATATTGATTCTTCTGATTTTCAATATCTAATGTCGGTCATGCTGTGGCTGGGAGAGAACTGGCCCCAGGAAATGGCTCCAGCTTGCGTGACTGTGAGTGGATTCAATTTGTGCTGCGTGAAGAATAAACAGAAGTATATCCTGTGCCAGGGCACAGGGTATTCAAAGGGGTGAATTTTGACGAATTAAAGAAACTAACAAAGTCGGCACAGCTGAGGAGCTCAGAGTCTGGAGAGTGGAAAAGATGGATTTCTTTAAGGCACAGCTACTAAAACTACCCAGTAATGGTATTCCAAAGAAGAAAATATGCAAGGAAGGGCAATGCTAAGGTAAGCAGACAACTGATGAGGCTTAATTAAAAAAAAGAAAAGAAAAGATGACAGATAGATACAGCTGTGTCAGAGCTAGGAAAAGGGAGATGTAAAATGAGAACTGCTGGGTGGAGAGATGAGTTAGATCTGACAGATATGAAGTAGCAAAATGCTCTTTGCCCATAGGAGTAGAACAAGAAATATGGAAAAATTGAGGACCAAGTACAGACCAAGGATGCTCTAGATACAGTTCCCAGAATAAAGATCCAGACTTGAGCACCTAATGAAGGACTTAAGCACAATTTAAATCCCCAAACCAGCTGCTTCCTTTTCTGTAATGACCTGGCTGGGGCTCAGGAGTGCTCTTCTGTTTGCATGTGCCCATGCTGCCTTCCTTGCATACTTTTACTTCAAGCAGCTGAGCAAATCACCATTTAGAAAGGATTTGCGAGGTGCAGATTATATGTGGTAGGCAGGTTTGCTCAAGATGTCACTTAACAAAATAATGTACCTCTATCCTCACAGTGGAAAAACAAGGCATGAGTGTACAGACAAGGCAGCAAAAGTACAGAGGAATGAATCAGACAATAACAGCATAACCACACAGGCTGCACACGAGGTCAAGACCACAGAAATGAGGGTGGGGAGAGGAGAGCTGCTATTTAGATTAAGAGGAGCTGAGTTTTTAGCAAATGCAGCTCAGCCAGGAGTTAAAGGTCTTCTCAAAGGTTGGTCATTACTGTGATTGGCTAAATCTGCCTGACTCACTTGCTTCCAGATGTTACAGTGTAAACCTCACTCTTACTATTTTAGGAGATTTGCTAAATAGCTTTTCTGTTGTGATGTGCAGATAAAATGTCCTGCTTCCATCGCCTTTGCCAGTTCTATCCTCTTTTATTCTGGTCATCAATGGTCTGGAGATGAATTGGTGTTTGGGGAGATCCAGTTTCCAGAGTTTTTAATAAGATAGAGACAGTCAGGTATATTGATCCAGAGCCACTTGTGATGCCACATCTGCTCTGTTGTTCCTAAGGGCTTGGACATAAGCAGAGCTCACACTTCCATTGGGGTTGATGTATTAGGGAAAAGAGTAATCACACAAATAAGACTGAATTTAGATTGAAATGATCTGAAATCAGTTCTCAGCTCAACTAAGATTTTACTTGTCTTTGTCTAGATGAAAAAAAAAACCCAAACCCTGCAGGCCATTCATTTGCTACTTACTGTATAGCATCCGGAGAGAGGAAATGTATAAAATATCTTGTGAACTAGCAAGACTTGCTAGGAAACTGTATTATGTTCCTCTCTGCTCAACAGGCTGCAAAGTCTTAATGTTTCCTGTCATCTTAAACTTCCTCTTTGCTTTATAAATAATTCCTGGATGCAAAACATTTTCTAGTGCCTTGGCCCTGCACTCAGGAATGTGTGCGGAGACAATCTTCCTGAGACATAAAATACTCAAACAATCGTCCTCTTGGTGCATTGCCAAGCACTGTAGATTTTCAAGTCTGTCCTGCATATTGAAACGCAGCTATGCAGATCACCATCACCTGGAAAAAGGGAACATTGCTTTACAGGAGGGAGGGTTTGCAAACGTGGTGAAAATAATTTTCTGTGTCTCATGCAGCTTTGAGCTGAGATACTGAGATGAATTTCCATTTGCCTCTGCTCAGGACAGAAAATATGGAAAAGTGCAGAATGTTTTCTTGTCATACTCCCAGTGTTAGGGAACGGTCACCCCAGAATTTTCCCAGAGAGCATCCAGGACCCAGTGCTGGAGACAAAGATGGCAGGATGCCTCAGTTCCTTCCTCATTCCACTCTGCTCCTTGAGCAAACCCTACCAAGAGCTGGGTGAAACTGCTGACACCTGATATGACCTGCTCAGGTCAGCAGGACTCCCAGGAGCCTTCTCCTGGTATTTGCCCCAGGGTATTGCACCTCTGCTCATTCACTGTGGGGAGGGCTGGGACACCATAGCTGAATCCATCAAAACCAAGCTAAACGTGCTCACTGAAGCAATCCTGCTGCTATTTCATCAGGTTGATATGTAATTGTTTCTGTTGCTGGAGGGCTCTGTCACCCCCTTCATTAAAATGCAAATTTTAAGTTAATTAAAAATGCTGGGAGCATTTGCACAGTTTATGACCAAATCTTAAAGTCCAGAAACCCCCACACTGGGAAGGGGCAGCAAGACAGTTTTGAAACTGCTGAAATAAATCCTTATCTCAGAACACTGAGGATATTTTAGCAGATAAAATATCCACTAAAATAAAAGTCCAAGTTTCTTCTTGGACTTTGAAAATTAATTTGCTTTTCCTAGATTGGGAAACAGACAAACCAGAGGGAGTTTGAGTAGAATTATATTCCTACAGATAAAGGTACAATCTAAAACTATTCACACACAAAAGAAAGGAAGAAAGATCTCAGCTGATTCTCTGATGCAGCAGTAAGTGATCTTTCTTTCCCCAACTAGAAATTTTACATATCCCCCTGTATGGCTGATCTACTCTTCCAGCACTAGGAACTTCACTGCTGGGATCCCTCAGTTTTATTGGAATAAATCCCATCTGCTCCTAACTTGTCAGTAATGGTAAAACTTCTCCTGTGATGTGCTGGGATGAATGGGGAGCTACTGCTTGGTGGAACTCTGCAGACCAGTAAGAGGAAACCCCCAGGCTATGGCTGCCCGGTTTTCATGCATTGAGCTGGGACCTTTCTACCTGCTCTCTCCTCTTGGATGAGGAGCTGGAGAAGTGCAGGGAGAGCCTGGGCTCACTGGTGCAGCACACTGTTCACACCTTGTGTACAGCTGCAATGCGGTCCATATCTGGCAGCAGGGAAGGTGGGATTGGTTGGGGTGCGAAACCCTCCATGGACCTCGTGGCATGTGAAACCACCCTTGGCATCTCTTTCACTCTGCTCGAGGGGAGGAAGGTGTGTGATCTTCCTTCTGCGAAGTGCTGGGGGTAAAGGATCAGGCTGTAGGAAGTGTGTGGCTGGAGGCTTCACCTCCTACCTGGATTCAGTTAGCTCAGTTTCAATTTCCAGTGCTTTCACCTTTCCTGAGAGCCAGGCAGCCACAGCCTGAGGGCCTCATCTTGCTGGCTTGGAATGTGCCTCTGAGATGTAGTCTTTCCCCTTATTTTCCTTAAGCCATTAGCAATTCCTAGCTGGTTTACATCCTTCTGCCCTGGGGAAACATGTGGCAAACCTGGTCCTTACTTCTTGTAAGGAATCATAATCTTGTAAGCGAACCATAGTATCACAGAGGGAAAAACGCATCCCCACAGCTGCAAAAATAAACCTGAAGTGAAACCACCTTCTGCCTCAGAAGAGAAATAAATGGCAATGGAGTGTGGCAGGTTTGTGCATGCCCTGACCTCCTTGCAGGAGCAGAAGTAGTAGTGAGACCAGCTTCCAATGCCTGTGCCTGCTCAGCACTCCCAGGCTGTGTGGGGAGAGCCAGGCTGACATAGGGATCTCTCCCAACCCACCGCTGGAAGTTCCTGCCTCTGCTGCCTCTCACACTTGTGTTCAAGGTTCCTGTTTCTGTTCTTCATCTCCTGCAAAGGATAACACAGGCACCCAACCCCAGCAATGCCTGTCCAGAGCCAATTTCTGGTACATGTATAAATCAGCTGCAATTTCTACCAAGGTAAATTTTGTTACTCATTATAAAATTGGCGTAAGTTAGATCAGAATACAGCCTCCCGAGGGGCTGTTAATGGGCCCTGGAGAGTCCGGGTATGTGTGTGTATGTGCATGCTTACGTGAGCAAGAGGAAGGGAGGTAGGAACTCAAACTACTGCTATTATTCTCACTGCAATGCCCTGTCTGGGATGAGATGGGCTCCTCTAGTGCCAAGCTCTCTATAAGCCAGGTATAAAGCAAAGGTTCCTTCTGAAAAGAGCCCACTCTCCAGTTTAGTGACAGAGGTAACAGGTGAATGACATGAAAATGTGGGAGTGTGGAAGGACATGGTAATTATAGACACTTGCCTTTGCCCAGCTTCACTGTGGGCACAGTGACACTGCCAGTCACAGAGCACACACGCTTTTCTGCACATTAGATTAGTGACTGTAGATTGGCAAATTCCTGCAAATTTAGGACATTGGCAGGTCTGGTCTGTTATTTATGCAGAGTGACTTAACACAGGCATTAATTTCTGTGAGGCAAGACTGTTTATGGCTCCCTATGGATCATACAGTGGATACTGAACTGCTGTCCTTCTGCTCATAGATAGATCATCTACGAGAATTCAGTATCATCTGAGACTACATTATTGGGATTGTGTTCACGTTCTCAGCCCTGGTAGTTAAATGCAGTAAATAAAGAAACAAAAGATGATCTGTTTTTCATTCAGTTGAACTATTCCAAGATTCCAGGGGAAAAAAAATTAAAAATCATCCTGATAGATCTGGAATTATAAATATCAACACTGCATGTACTGGGGAAAACGCTGCATTCCCCCAGATATTTGTAAGAAAAAGGATCAAGAGAATGTCAAACTCATAAAATTTATGGTGGTCCTTGTCCGGATGTGATGAGTCAGTAGATGCAAGGCACATACCAAACATGAAGTTGAGCAATCACTGAAGATTTATGTCTCCCAACATCTCTGTCCCAATGGCACCATATGTTTATATGGACTGTACATTTATTATTGGAAATTGAAGGTCTGCTTCATCACTTCTTACTGGAATCTCATGGATATTTTTTTTCTGAAGAACACAGAGTGTAATCCATGCTCCCAATTATATCCTGGATCTATTTTGGTTTAAAGTAAAATCTTAAATATGTGTTCCTTTTTCTTAGCAAGGAACACGATTCCTGAAATTAGAGAAGGGGAGCAGGCAGCAGCCAGCCACTCATTTCCATACTTCTTGTTGTACAACCTTGAATTCATGTGTAAGGATTTTATAAAAATTTATATTTTCTTAAGTCAGGTGTAAACAACTCCCCCAAGCACCAAAACTGCCAGAACTCCAGAAGTATCCCTTGTCTGCAACAGGAATAGTCCCGGAAATCTGTCAAAGCAGAAGAAGTGAGAGTTGGGTTCTGGGGCTGGTGTGCTTCCCCAGGAGCTTGGGAGCCTAGACCAGGCTGAAGCTCAGCACTCCAGTGCCCTGGTTTGCCCCATCGATGGCAGGGACGTGGTGATGAGGCAGAGCTGCTGCTGGCAGAGCCTGGTGTGATGGCACCAGGCTGGTGAGAAGGACACACAGGGGAAGTGCAATGGGTAAGAGAAGGTCCAAATATGTTGTGGAACATGAGGGGCAAGGGTGGCTCAGCGAGAGCGGACAAGGACGGAGCACTGCCCTGCTCAAAGCCCTCCCCTCAGCAGGCTGGCAGACAAAAGCACATGCTGCCTGTCCTGTGCAGCTGGGGGGATGAGAATCATAATAATGCCAGAAAAAACCAAGCTGCTTTCCCAGGCACTCGTTCCCAGGAGCCGGTGGGAGGTGGGGCTGCCCCCAGGATGGAGGGAGGCCCCCCGGCCAGGGAAGGGAGGGTCCCTTGCACCTTCTGCTGAGACTGAAGACTTGCCGGTAGCAGGAAATGATATCTTATACAAGCACACCCTCGGGTAATTGTGGTAACTTAAATAATATTCCGTGTGGTAACCAAAACAATATTCCGTGCTCCATGGAGATGGGATTGTTGTGGTTAACTGATGAGTAACTCACACCATTAAGTAGTTCCTGCTCACAGTGAGAGCTACATTATATTTAATGTAATTTTACTTACCTATAGTCTAAGGCATTGGGGTTTTTCTAGTTTTATCCAGGCCTCTGTGAATTTATCACTTCTTCTGCCCTGCAGGGCTCCTCTCTGGTCACAGTTATGCCAAGGACAGACACACAAACTTATAGGGTATATCCTCACTGGGGAATTTAAACAGCCAGGACTTGTTCCCTGGCCTTAGGCAGGTGTTCTGTTCTGCCCATTAGTGCCATCTCCACATCTCCAGTCAGGCTGCCCACATGCACACAGCCAGCTGGGAACAGCCTCTGGTCCCTATAAAATGCTAACCTGTCTCCTGGGTTTGCAAGGTCAGTGCTGGTGACCCAAATCTAAACTGAGCTATGTCAGTGCTGCCAATTTAACAGTACATGTGATGAGGTTTTGGACCTTAAACCTGAAAACCTGGACCTTCAAGATGAGTTTGCCAGCATGGATGTAACCTCTGTTTTCCTCATGGGGAAAGAGAAGAAACAGGAAAAACTTCTCTCTTATTTACATCAAGTATTATGCTGCTTACCCAAAATGCTGCCTACTAACACATTAACTTGGCTGGAATCTGTTTAGGTTTTGATTTCACAAGAGATAAGAGACTCTGTACATCACCACTGCTGTGAAAGGACACACAAAAGGCAGCAGAAGACCATGGGCATCAGCCCAGTTACTAAGACCTGGGCTGTAGGTGCAGACACAGTGCTTTTAAGAAGGGCAACATTGCCTGCAGTGTGATATGGGCCAAAACCAATGTCCCACCAGTCTAACAACATTCATTGCTTAGCTTTCCAGCTGGGATGGAACCAGGGATACCCAATTTTGAACTATGTGGTGCAAGTTAAGTGCTATAAAGTTACCTGTCTGACCCCAGGCACAGCTGTGTCAGTAGGGCTGAGGGGGTTTCAGCCCTTGCTGGGTCTGGCCATCAGAAATACACTTGAGATCACATCTGAAATGTTTGGCAGGGGTAGAAGCAGGGCCCACCCCAGTCTTTTTCAGATAAATCCAGTCTCTCTCTTACCTTCCTAATTTTATTTTTGTGCTGCAAAGACCCCAAACATTACCTGATACAAAATGAAAAGGCACAGAGAGTCACTCCTTAAGTGATGTTTATTCTCCAGGCTGGCAGCACTTCAAGCCTTGGACCAGTCTTCTAAGACAAAAATGGCCCAACTTGCTGAAGACCTGCTTCTGCTTCTTGATTAATGTGTTTGACTTCTGTTGATTTATGGGAGCTGTGACTTCATGACCTCAACACATGCTCCGAAAAAGGTGAGTTTGCACCTAAACCCAGTAGTTATCCACTGAAAAACAAAGCAAAGGGCAGTGGATTCAAACTGTAACTGCGCACTGTGCCTGGGGCTCTGGTGCCCTGTGCTGTCACCATTGCAGAGCATCTGTGGCTGCTCAGCTGGGAGCAGATGAAACTTGGCATTCCCTTTCTGAAGTGTCCCCATAACCCCACTGGCTGCAGGTCCTCAGCTGTCCCTGGCATCCTCAGAGGGTACCTGGGGAGGCTGATCCCCTCCTGGCACTGGCTCACTGGCCAGTGAGGATGGAGCATGGAGGATGCCGTGCCTCCAGGTTCAGTCTGAACAAGGTGAAGGGCCACAAGAGTACAAAGTGATGAGAGTTATGGCCTGGTCTGATCACGGACACTGTCTGATGTATTTTCCTTAACTGAGTGGAAAAAGCACCAGCTGTGACTCTGCCCCAGTGTAAAGGTAACCAGGTTGATTCAGTGTGTCTGCAGTAGGCAAGTCCTCACAGGTTTTCAGCAATGGCAGAAGAAAGAGACCAGTGATAACAGAGGGACAGCTTTACACACATACAGAGCTTGCAAGGACACAAAGGACACACACAGAGGATTCAATTTTTTTGCATCTGACATTTAGTAATCGTAACTTTTCATTTGAGTAATAAATGGGTTTGTCCTTTCCAGCAAAACTGCTGTGGACATATTATTCCTTTTATGATGTGTTTTGCTGAATTCCAGATGTTGCTGTTTATTCAAGTCAAAGTTCAACCAAAGAAGGGTCAAATAAAAAAAAGAAATTTTGCTGAAAGTGAAAAAAAAAATAGAAGGTTTTGAAAGCAGTTAGTTTGTACAGGTATTATTGTTTCATGAAGCTTTATACTGGGCTGAATTACAGCAATGCAGTGAATCATTCCAGGGGAGTGAAAATGATTGTCAGTGCTTGCTTCTCCCATTAACCTTTTTTAATGTGAACTTGTAAAATAATATGTGGTCTGGGAGATGAGGAACAAATGACTACTCATTGAGCTAGGCTCCACAAGCAAAATTAGCATCTTTCCTGATATAACGATGAAAGAAATTACCCTTTGCTTATCCAGTCTACTTCTATATTAAGTGCCTCTCTCTACAGGCAAAAATGGAGCAAGCAGAGGAAACACAATTAAAGATGGTTCTTATCCAGGTTATGTCCAGTTGTTTCTGTCTCAGATGAAATTCCGTGTGCTAGGTGCTGTACAAGGCAAAACCTGATCCTCACCAGAGCAGTCATAGCCTAAACTAAGACATCACAGTCCTTGCTCAGAAATGAGAAGATGAAACATTCTTCATTTGCTTTCTCAATAACTGAAAAATCATCTCTTGAACTTTAACTAGCTTTTAATCTTTGGAACCAGTCTCTCTGGAATGAGCCCGAGTGGCTATAGAGCAGCCTTGGGGTGGCTCTGACTAGCAAATCTTTGACTATACTCCTGTCTGGGTTCTGGAGTGAGAAGATGAAATAAAGCTGATTTTTTTTCTCTCTGCAGGACTAAACCAAATCTGTGAATTTGCTTCCAATTGAGGTAGATTTCCTCCATATTGCAAAGGAAAATAAGCAGAGTGAAAGCAAGAGGTTTATTTTAATTGCATGGAAGATATGCACAGGAGTGGCTTACTACCTGCTGTTGCTAGCTGAAGGCTGCTGAGATATTTAGCAGCCCATTTGAACTAACTCACTCCCTGGAACTGCATTTTAAGATCCCAGTTCAGCCTTTCATCACTGTCAAGTGGGATGAAACCACCCCTGAGAGGTAACCAACTGCTCCATGAGGAGGTTTTGATGTGTGGGTATATCCTGCCCATTCACCACTGGGCTACAGTGATGAGGGACAGACTTGGAGAGGAGTGTTTTCTGTGACCATTGTGCATGGTGGAGAGGTTTCTTGGAGTCTTTGGGAACTGGGGACTTCTTCCTCAGGAGACCAAGAGGCTGATATCTGCCCCTGAAAGTGGACAAGAAATAGAGGTGTGTGACATCAGGTCTGAAGAGACCTTATGCTGGGCTGGAAAACATAGGTAGTTGTTCCCTGTCCAGGTTTAATGTTTGGTAAATTCCTGAGCAACCTTTCCCTTCAGTAACCTTTGAAGCACTCCAAGAGCTTGTGAGGTTTTTACAGAGTTGAGCTTGCCCTGTGCAGACACAAGGGATTAGTCACAGAGACATGTGCTAAGGGGCTGCTTGTGCCACCCATCAGCTCACAGCTCCACCTCCACCCTGCAGCAATCCTAGAATCATAGAACCATTTAGGTTGGAAAAAACCTCTAAGATCATTGAGTACAACCATTTAACCCATCACTGCCAAGTCCCCCATAAATCATGTACCCTAGTGCCACATCTACACAACTTTTAAATACCTCCAGGGATGGTAACTCAACCACTTCCCTGGACAGCCTGTTCTAATGCTTGACTATCCTTTCTGTGATGAAAGTTTTCCTAATAGCCAACCTAAACCTCCCCTGGTACAACCTGAAGCTCCTGCAATCCATATTATGACAGATTCAGGGGGCCTGGGCGTGGGTTTCTGGGTGCTTGCAGAAGACTGACACACAGCCAGAAATGCTGGTGATGCTGAGTGAAGGGTCCTTCCAGGCTGAATCTGGCCCTGTGTCTTCATCTCCATGTGAGATATCACAGGGAGACAGGAAGGACATGTCAGTGCTGGGAGTGGTTGCCTTGAATCGTCAGAGCTGAAGGGCAAAAAACAAAGACTAAAATGTGAAATACTTGTGTTCAGACAGATTTTTTGAGTGTCTTTTCCCTGGTTTATGAAGAGGTTTGATCTTATTTCCCTCAGGAGCACTTCTCCCTGCTCAGAAGGAGCAAAGGCACTAATGGGTGGTTGTCCTTATAAACCTTTATGGCTCTCTGCCACAAAACTGCCAAAAGTCACTTGACAGCTCCCAAGGGCTTCTGTTTCCCTCAGCCTTGGTCTCTTCTTAATTAAAAACTCTCTAGGTATCAAACAGATTTTTTTTTATTTGATTTGGCTGCCTTCTGGAAGGGGGAAGGGGAAACAACCTCTCCTCTACATCCTAGCAGGAATATTTGCCTATGGACACAGCCTAATCTGACTTTTAAGCAAACAGATCAATATTTGCTTTTCACCACATAGAAACTTGCTGTTAGCATTCCTGGAACAGAAGTTAATACATGCTGATGTTAGTTAGGGGCCAGCTATTTGGCTGGTATATGTAGGTGTATTCTGCTTCGATTCATCAGAGACAGTATGTTCCAGCAAAGACGTTGTCCTCATATATTTCCCAGTTGTGTCAAGTTTTGTTTCCAAAATGAAGTTGCAATCAAGACAGAAAAGAAATGATGAATGGAAAATTACCTGCATGAGATCAAATAGGAATCAGCATGGGCACCTGTGGGGGGTGGAGGAGAGATTCGTTTTAAGGAGGGGAGTGCTGATGCAGGCTGAGCTACTGCTATCCCCTGCCTGACTGCCTAAACCTACATATCTCAAGTTTCCCAGGTCACAAGATTATTCATTTTTGTGTACATTATAGCCTCTGCTGGGGCATTAATGCACCACTCCTCTACATAGCGTTAGTCAGCCTGCAGTCTACACAGACAAGTTAAGTAGAAAGTGAGGAGTAACATTTTTATGCTTATTTATGAGCTGGGGAGATTCAGGGAAGGAGATTAAGGGACATGCGTGTGGCAGTTTGTGGCAGATGGAATAGGTACAGACTGCTCTCCCAGGATCCTTGTTCATGTCCTTCTTGTACAACCATCTCTTCCCTCAGAACAACCTTACCTTATTGGGACACATGAAATTGGAGCTATGCCAACTAGCCCTGTAACACGACCTTTCCAAAACAGGGATGTATTTTCCAAATAGATACATTTTTTTCTTTGCAACTTAGTAATAGGTACCCATTAGACCTGCTGCAGGTGTCAGTGCTGCATTTGGCTTACTTGGCATGTGAGGGCCAGGAGAGCTGGACCAGGCTCCATCCCCAGTAATGCCTGAGAAGGTGAAATAGAGTGAAGTGCCCTTCCTGTATCGTCAATCCAGGAGAGTGAACACAAACCATCTTGACATGTCTTGGTTTGTGTTTTTTCTCCTGAACACAAACCATCTCCCCATGCACAGCAACCTGTGATGGAAGAAAAGCAGTCTGCTGGCACATCCCAGACATGATGTTGGCAGGTCAGTCTCAACATCAGTTCATGGATATACGTGTTCTAATGACTTTCCCTTTCTTTCGTACAGTTCTGAACTCTTGTAATAACAACTAATGTCTACTTCTAATAATGTTAGTACCAGCATCTCTGATGATGCTTCAAAGGCAGCTGCTAATGAATGTTGCTGTGGGCAAGACCAGGTGCTGGACTATCTTCCTTGGGCCTGTAAACAATCTCAGTGTGTAATATGATGGCCAAGCTGGTGTCCTTGCATTGGCAGATGTTATCTATGACATGTAAACAGTGTGTTGTCCCCTGCCTGCTCGTTTCCCTTTGTACCTTGGTGCATTAAAGTCACCCTGCCTCATGCTGCCATACTGATGGTGTCAGTGCTGTGTGGCAACATGACTTGGACAGAGTGAGTTGGCCATATGTGCTCCTAGAAATAGGAGCACAGAGCTGTGTACATGTCTGGTGTCAGACAGAACATCAGGGTTCCCACAGCAGGTCACCTTTGAAATCCATCTTGCTGCTGTGCCCGAACAAAAATCCCACATGGTGATTTTTGGTTTAGCCCATCATTAAGGAGGCATTTTATTACCATGGTATCATCAGCTTAACTAGTCAGAGAGGGGCTTCCTTCCCTTACTCCCAGGATTGCACTTGGGTTCCCCAAATTACTCTGTCATACCAGTGAAAGGCAGAGACTCCAAGCTGTGTGTTTCCCATGGCTAAAGCAGAGAGAGGAGCAGAGGGATACTCCTGCACACCCTGCCTGGGGTCACAGAGCTGGTGAAGAGTGGTGGCATGGGTTAATCACCAAACAGAGCACTCAGGAGCTGCACAGTGGTACGATTTGAGAAGCCATTTAAGGTCTCAGCTGGAGAACAAACACAGAAAAGATAACCATGGATTACAAGGCTGTTTGACATCTACGTACATACACTGTTTTGACAGCAGAAATTATAAACAGCTCATTTTTGTTGACCTGTGCCCTACAATCTGTTTGAAAGCAATTCCTGCTTTTTATCTGAGAAACCAATGGTGGAAAACATTGCTTGCATGGAAAATATTGTCTGGGTCATCTCTTGCCCAATGGTTTGTTTCCTAATTCTGATTAACCAAGCTAATACTCATACTTCCTTGGCACTACCTGAGTGTGAGTCCCCAGGGCCCTCTTGCTGACTGTTTGGATGGGTCTGTGCTGATGAGTCAGAGCCAACATGTCTGTGATAGACTGATAAAAGAAGGATGACACTTCAGGCAACACAAACCATGAGAGAGCCACACATATCAGCCTATTCCACAATACTTTCACCAGTGGTGGAGGAGGAAAGTGGAAAAGGGAGATACAGAAAGGAGAGAGGCAATAAGAGGAAAACCAGGGCATGAATCAGACAGGACAGAAAAAAACATTTCCAAAGGAGAGAAAAGTCGCTCCTACACAGAAATCTGCTCTGCTTTGTCTTGGTTACTTAACAGAAGTGCTGCAGGCTTCCCACACCTCTCTTTTTGTTACTGATGACAGTGTGAGAGAACCAGGCTGTTTCAGCATGTTGCTCCTCCTCATTATTGGACTCAACCTGCTGCTTGCTCTTCTATTCTTGGGAGAGTGACAAGGTGGAGGCACACGGCTGGGGGTCCAGGGCATCCTTCCTGCAAGATGAGGTAAGGCCAGCAGGACAGCAAGCATCTAGGAGGGGGCAGGCCTCACCAAAGAGTTCTTGCTGTATTACTGTCAATGAGCAAGACAGGAACTGTAAGGAGAGGAAGGAAAGTCTCTGAGACTGCTAGAAGCAAATTCTGCTGTTTAGACTGGTTTCTGAGTTGTGTAGGCAGGGGTCAATGGTAGCTGTGTGGTACCAAGAGCATTGCTCCACTTGTGATGGGTAGAGGATTTTCCTCAACTAATCTAAGAGATTAGACCTCTCTTTACAAACCTGGCTCAAGAAGGGGAATAGCTGCTGATTTCACACACTTTAGGTGTGTTTCTCTGGGGCTAAGGTCCAGTAGGCTCCAGGAAACCCCTCTCCAGGGAGAGAGCCTTTGCTAGACTCCTGCATCTGTGTCCCCCAGTCATCAGTCTGCCCAGTTAGCACTGAAAAACTTCATTATGGAACCATCATTGCAGACCATTTGCTAGTCTGGATCAGTGTCTGTTTTTGTGTACATATTTGTCCTTTGATCCATCACTGCCAGAACCATAACTGGGCTTTCGTTGCTGCAGTTATAGGAGTGATTAAAACTGCAGGGGACACAGAGTTAGAGCCCAGGCTGTTTCTCTCCTGAGATAGGTTTTCATCTGTATACCATTGTGTTATAAATCTATATTCACGGAATATATTCTTAATACAAGAGCAACTGAGACCTCTAGTCTAGCTGTGTTCTGCCTACTCACTGCTGGCCAGACATACGGTTCCCAGGACATGACAGCCAACTGGGTGCCAATTCCAACCAGTTTCTTTCATTTCCAAAGCTCTAATAATGACTCCAGACCTGTGATCTTAATTAGGCCTTTCCCATCTCTGACATGAGTCTGTTGTTATCAGCACCTCCCCAGGTTTGTGCCAACACTGCTGCCCTATGCAGGTTCACAAGCCTGTATTCCATCTCCAGCCAGGTGTGGTCTCAACTCCATTGTGCAGAGTGGAGCAGGCCACCTGCCCTGGAATGACTCACCCATCACAGCTGCATTCTTGTCCTAAAAACAGAGTAGACCCAGAGAAACTGCCTGGTGGGAATAGTCCACAGTTCATGCCCTGTTCAGCAGTTGCTTGTGAGAGTGTTAGATGATCTGAGGATAAAAGCCATGCTGGCAGTGGAGATCATATTCTATTGATATGGAAGCCTCCAGGCCTGTACTCTGGTCCTATTTATCCCCTAAATCAGATATCATTCAAATTATCTAACTTCAGTAAGCTAGGGAAAATATCACTGTAGAAGACTGACCCTCACTCTGGGAGTGTTGCAGATCCCACCCAAGGCTCAATACAAAACCTGAGGGCTCTTGGTGGTGGAGGGAAGACAATAGGCTGCATTCCCTACTCAGCTCTGTGCCCACACAAAGGGTGTTTGCACCCATTGGGCAACATTTGTGCTGCTACCTGTGTGGTCTGTTCCTCCCAGATATTTCACAAACACATCAGCTCAAAATTAAGCAGTCACATTTTTACCAGGGCACTTTCTACCTCACCAGTTCTTACAGAACAGGATCTGGGCGGGAAACATCTCCTTCAGTGACTGTGGTAGCCAGAGTGGTCAATCGTGCTGTGGCAAAATGGGGAACAAACACAACTCGTGCATAACTAAGTGTTGTCCAGAAACAAACTCTTCCTATCAGAAAGAAAACTGAATCTTACCCTTGTTTCCCTGAATCCTGTCTGTTTCCCGGTTAAGCCCCAACAATTTCAAGCATCCCAGGCATGCAAGGAAACACTGCTGACATCAAGCAGCCAGAGGCCGGGAAAAGGGGATGGAACTCAGGAAGTCTGGGCCCCTGACAATGAAACGGATACTGTGTAGAGAGCATATTCTGGGTCATAAAAGGGTTTCCCTGGTGCTCAATCTGTCTGAGACAATTTTCTATTTAAAGTCCCCAGCTGTAGCCTGAGGAAGGGGCAGCACAGCACCGAGTGACTCATCCATCCTGTCCAAGAGAACCCTGAGGTGGGAGATTTCCTGCCTTTGGAAAGAAAACAAGACACACAGTCTCTGCTGCTGCCAGAGGGGAACCCAGGACTGTCTAACGGGGACCTCAGTGAGGTCATTCAGGAACCTGGACATAATGTTCATCTGCCTTTAGTGCCTCACACTCAGAAAAACATGGGCCATGGTCTCTCTCACTGACGGGTCTATTGTGGTGGACTAGGTCCACAAAATAGGTGCAGGTTGCCCCACCACAAAGACTAGCTGCAGTCAAGTTGTACCAGTGGAGGAGGTGGTTCACAGTCACAGGCATGATGCTCTTCCTGGCCGCTGGAAGCAAGAGAATCTTCCCATCCCAGTGCCTCTGCTCCTGAAGGCAGACTGTGGTCAAGGCAATCAAGTCCATCCCTGCACTGGTTCACGAGCTGCAAAGTATGTTAATATCTCCTCACCTCACAAAAGGACTTCTAGTCCAAATTATTCATCAGAGGAAGGTTCAAGTTACAAAACACTGTCATTTACTGAATCAACACTGAATCATGTCCATACTCAGCACGAAGGCAAACTTCAGCCACAGAAATGCTTAAACTGCTGACTGTGACGAGGAAAGGTGTGAAAGTGATAAAATATAGGGCAGCATTAGCTTAGCTACATCTATTTAAACCTAGTTGTCAACAGCATTTAAGTTTTACATTTGTACATTAGACTAAACTTCATGTCATTTTTTATATTCAAAATGAGATCAAGGAAGGCATTTTCAAATTTTTTATTTGGTCTAATTTCCCTCTCATTGAACCACGGAGCTTTACAGCAGGACATCCCAAAGAGCACAGAAAAGCAGTAAGTCTGTGTCTTACCAGAATCACTGCAGTCAGACATACGAAATGCTGATCTGCTAAAAATTCAGTGCACTGATTCAGTCATGCTCACATCATTTTAATAACTTCACTTTTAACAGGAAGGTTTCATATTGGATCAGATAGTTTTTATTGTGTCGCTCCAGCTTATTGTCAGATGGAAAACATGCAGTAAGTCACCTCGTCTATCAGACAGAGACAATGTAGTTTTTGAAAACTTGGTCTACTTCCTAGCAAGTAGCATTTGCAACCATTTTCTGTAGCAGATTATGCTAACTCAAAAAACTTCTTCATTTATTTGACTAGCTTCTCATTACCTCTAAATTAAGCATTGTATTTAACTATGCACTTCCATAACAAGTCCTCTTTTTATTGTATTCATTAGAGTAGAGAAGTAAATTTCTACTTGAAATATTTGGTAAACAAATAAGGGAAAGTATCTTTCTCTGCAAGTGTGCTGGAGGTGCAGTCCTCACTAATGGTGTCTTAATGAAAGGAGTTTGTAAATGTTTGACAGGAGAAGTAGGACTTGTCCAGCCAACTCCAGATGTTCACACTGTAAATTTCTGCCTATTAGCTAAGAGTCTAGACTGTTTTTATAGTCCATGGAGATATAAAGGCACTTCAGGATGTATTTTCCTTATTCTAATGTCTGGTCTGATGTTGCACCCTGAAAGTGCCTCTTTCTTTACCCTGGCTGTAAAAGGGACCTGAAGTGACTACCACTGATGCAGGTGTCCAGCCCATGTCTGCACTAGAAAACTAAAATGCCAGAGATCATTATTTGGCAGTGAAGATGAAGGGGAAGGAATGGCATTAAATACTCTTGCCCTCAGAAGTACTAATGTAACCCCAAAGTGACTTCTACTGCCCTGACCTGAACCCACCAGGCCTTTGGAAGAGCACTAGGTGGCCCAGGCTGAAATAATGCTGGGGAGTGTTCAAGCAGCTGGATGGTATAGCACTGTGGGTGGCCACAGGAGGAAACCATGGTAGCTGGCCCAGGAACAGATATTTATTTTGTAGACATGTCAGATAATAGAAGTGAATCCTGCCAAATGTCTTGGAGATGAACATGTCCTCGTCTTCTGCCTCCACACCTATAATTGTGAATGATTTGTTTGCTGTTGTTATTTCTTCTGCACAGACAACGGTTGCTGGTTAATATTTGGCTGCTTTGACCTTCCCTCTTATCCTTCCTGAAGCATAAAGGTATTTCTTGTCAGTGCCTCCAGCTCTTTTCACAAACCATATAGGAAGAGGATGGCTCATTTACCTCCATAGAGATTTCCCTAAATTGATTTCCCTCAAGTGGATTTGTGCTGTTGGAAGGATTAATCTTTTAACTTGCTATTTAGTGATTATTAAAATAATTTGGAATAGGATTGCAAGCAAAAGCTTTTGCTAAACCCAAAAGGCTTCTTGGGTGAACTTCTGCTGCTCCTTTAATGTCAGCACAGGGCTCTTCTCACTCACACCAGGGTCAATTGCCAACTGCACCCACCAAAGCACAGCATCCTTTTGTAAACCCTTAGTCTGCTTGGAACATTAGTTGTCAATATAATGGAAAAATCTAATCCTTTTTTTTATCTAGATTTCACAGTGGAAGCACACCATTTTGTGCTTACTTTCTTCACAGTAAAAAATGCTTATTTGTAAACAGTTTCATTATTTTGATGTAAAATTTCTCATTTTCATCTTTCAATAACCGTCTGTTGTGTCTGCAAGACAGAAATATCACTGTCACCAAGAGCTATTGCTGTGGGTATGTACCATGTGTGCTAAATCTATCAAAGACAGATTCTCACCACGGTTTTAGTGGTGCAAATATAGCATGACTGTGACCATAGTCTGTCTGCTGGGGAAATAACACCTGAGTTAATTTCATACAGCTGAGACACCTGACTCTTCATATTTTTTGGCTTTATCTCAGCAGTTTCAGTGAGACTTCTCCATACAGCAGCATAAATGAAAGGCAAATCTGACCGCAGACACTGAGGATATACAGAAAAGAAAAAATAAAACTCAAAACCAAGGAATTGATGTTTCAGTTCAGCTGCAACATAAAAAGTAATAGAAATGAGATGTGAGAATCTGAGGGGGAATCTAGAAATCCTGACATGGCATTAAAACTGTTTCTTTTTAGCCTGAAGTCTTGTTCTTTGATGAAGCATTACTGAGTAATTTTATCTATATACCTTCTTTTCCATGTAAAAACATCAGTTTTCAATTAAGAAAGCTTACTTTTGCTGTTAGTGATTGGATTTTATTCCCAAAGCTTTACAACAGAAGAAAAAATATTGATAGGAGAAGTGCTCATATATATCACAGGCAAAATTCCTAAAGACAAGGAGTTCTTGAAAATTAGTCTGCAGACCAATTTTTGCACAAATGAGAAGTGCCATGAAAAATGATAATCCATATTAATTAAACCTTTTGGTGTTAGAGAACAAATGGAAGCACGTCTGAAAGCTGAGGGGATTTGTAATGTGACTCAGTCTTTTTGCCTCTAGGTCACTGCTTCAGAGTTGGTGTGGGCTAGTAGCAACTGAAAGTCATTATTCTCTGACAGCTGTTTGGAGACCTCTGGGAAATGAGTTTGTGTTATCCTGCTAGCAGTGGTAGTGACTGATGCAGCATCAAGTAATCTATCCTCCCTGCAGGGGGTAATTGGTATTTTCCTCCATGATAGCAAACAGAGAGTCTGTAGCTAAAGCGAGCATGAAGCAAAATTATCGTCCTCTTGTTGTATCACCAGGATCAGCCACATTATTATTTTCAGCCCCCAAAGTGCTAATGCTGTGTGCACCTTGTCACCGTGGGGTTTGCACACCCACCACAGGCACTGTCAGCAGGATGGCCCAGTACCCTGGGCCTGGCATCACTCTCCTCATCAGTAATGCTTCTGTGGAGGAAGAGATGAGTTGGGGAAGGGAGATGAACCTCTCAAACCTTCCTAGGATCTGCCATTGCTCTGTACCACATGTGCTGTCTGCGATGGCACAGCTTCTGTTCATTTCTGTATATGGAACATGGTCACAAACCACTATAAATGGCCACTATAAATGGCCACTATAAAGGTCAGCTTCCTCCTGCTCACAGCCTGACTCCCCTGCCATTCACTCCTGTCCTGCCAAAATTTTGGCTCGGTTTCTTGGCTGTCAGCATCATAATGTGCGCAGCTGGCTCTGGTGCACCTCTGGCATGTGATCATGTTAACCAGAGTGCCCAAGGCAGCTTTAGATGGGCTGCTGAAGTTAAATATCAACAAAGTTTGGATGAGGAAAAGCTGGCAGAATGCATTCAGACTTTGTTGGCATTTTACGTTTTTGTAAATTTTTTGCAATTTTTTTTTTTTTTTTTTCAAAAATTTGCAAAGAACACATCTCCATCACATGTTTTGGTCAAGTACTAACACTCCCCAAATCTAGGCTTACTGTCCCATTGAATTTCAGGTTTAGAGATACTGACTCACATCTCAGTCAAAACTATTTCAGTTTACCCTGACCACGTATAAAAACTTGGGGTTCAACCTACACTGAGGTTTCCTGTTATTTCCCTGCTGGAGGCTGACTGATGAGGAGATCTGCACCCAGAGACACTTCCTTGGCAGATTTTTCTTCCCATGTTTTTTCCATCTGCCTCCCTGTGTTCTCAGACCCACTGTGCTTTCTGACTGATACAGCCTTCACCAGATGGTGGTTCACTTAATACAAAAACAAAGGTTCAAGCCAGATGCATTGCCCTCCCAAAAGGCCTGTCTCACCCCACTGACAGAGAGCTGCTGCTTGGAATGATGCAGTCACACTTAGAGGTGGACCTTTGAGGTGCCTAATAGAAGGAGACCTGCATCTTAGCATGTGCCTTTCCAGAGAGAGTCAATAAAATGCAGCTAATAATCAGAAGAAGGAAAAAAAATACTTTTGAGACCCGCAAAAATATGTTGAAGTTGCTAAAATGATAGTTTTGATTTATAAAGGAAAAGAAGATTTAGTGGCAACTCCAGTTACAGTCAATAAAAAGGTTACAATGTTAAAGAGCTTTTTAAATCTAATGCAGAAGGACATGACAAGAAGCAGTGGCTGCAAACCGAAACCAGACAAGTGCAGTCTCATAAACTGTAACTCCTATAAAGCACTGTGCAACCAAGGGGAAATGAAGTTTATGATGATCCTGCCTCTAAGCAGATCATTGTTGGGAGGTGACAGCTGTGCCACAATCTGCAACAAACGTTTAAGCATTGGGACTATCTGGATGTTGTGATCAAAGAGTGGTCAATTGGTCAATGCAACCACAGTCCAAACCTGGAATCCAGCTGCATATTGATAGATGCCTTATGCTATTTGAGGAGTTCTGGGCAGTCTGAGATTTCCACATAGGACTGGCCAGACATGACACATGGCCTACAGAAGACCGTTTTGGAGTAGCAGCTAGAAACCAGGAAAGATACATGAGTGAATCTTCTGGACTATGATGAGGAGGTGGCTGAATCTAGTTCCAGTTGCCTAGAATCCTCTCATAGATAGTGGAGAGCTCTAAGAAGGTTGTCTCAAAAACGGTGGACCAAAATAAATCTGATGAACAAAAAACAAGAAAACACCTATTTGTCTCCGCAAATTGCAAAATGAGAGCAGGGAATTTGCTCAGATGTTGATATCCTGCTGTAGGCATCTAATGTTATACTGGATGAGTGCAGCATTCAGTGATTAAATCAAACGGTCTGATACCACAGCAACACTTTTAGATAACTTGGATTCTATATTTCAAGATTTTAGCTTTTTCATCTGAATTTTGTACAGTAATAAACAACCAAGGGCTAGAAATTCAATGTTTTACTTTAGGCCAAATCAAACAAATAAACAAGACTACAAAAATTATCCCAGTGCTCTCAATAAAAAAACCCAAACCCAAAAAAACAACCAACTAACCAAAAAACCCCCCCAAAATAACAAACCACCATACACCCACTGAAATCAGAAGTGCTCATTTCTTTCCCAGAAGCACCCCAGGCCAACTTGTGAAGTTTGATGAATACATAACTACTGATGTGATATGTACCGCTACTCCTCAGAAATTTTTTTGCTTGAATATAAGTTCCCAGCAGTATGATGACAGTCCTGTGCCAACATGCAGTTGTACAATGTCCAAGCATAAGACTCTAAAAGTTGCTCAGCAATACACAGTGAAGCAATCAGGAAAGAAAAGGAGAGGAAGAAATAAACTAACCCACAGTAAGGAAAAGATCAGAAGATCGTTTACTCCAGTGGCCTCTGACACTGTGTTGCTGCTGTAGCTAAGGCAATATAAACCTTCCCTAACCCTCTGCTTGGACTCTCCAGCTGTAATAGACAACCATCCTCTTTGAATGACTGCACTTTCTACCATTCCTGCACAAGATTAATGCATAGTCTAGGAGCAAGGCTGGCAGAGGTGCAGGACACTGAAGCCAGCTGGGGCTGGGGAAGCAGTACTTTGCTCTGTGCACACCCGGCGCTGTTTGAGAGGCACACGGTGCCACACCCTGCAAACACAGCCCTGTGGGACTCAGAGCTGCTAGTGAACAGAGGCACACAGAGGTCAAGATTATTTTTAGAGATGAAAAATTAATGGCCTTCTTTCCTGAGTCACTGGGAAAACATTGCTTGTTTGGGGGTGGTTTCTGCTAAGAAGTTCCCAACACCTTCAAGGAGGTGTTTACCTGCTGTACGTGCTGGTTGGGCTTCAGAGGGCAGACATATTCAAAGAAAAGGTAATATCGAATCAGTCACATTATCTCTTAGGACAAGGAGATTATGACGTTAAATTGGCCAACAACTGCTGGAGTCCAATATGTCCCTGCTGTTCCCAAAGAAAAGTGGGCCACGGTCTGGGTCATGCCATGGCAACTCCTCTCAAAGGAATGATGAGTGTGGTTTTGGGTAAGATTCCAAAGTTCATGCCAGAGGCAACAGGAAGATGCACTGTAGTTTCTTGATTGTAAATGGCAGTATCAGGCCTTTGACCTGGGGACTGCAACTGCACAAGCTACACCTCTGAATTGCTAAAAAGCACTGGTTCAGGTTTATTTGAGGATAACTTGTGCTTTTCAAACAACTCCCAGCACCTCAGGGTCACTGTGAACCTAGGACCATACCCTCCTGTTTGGAACGATAGTGGGACTTGGTGTCTGGACCCAACCAAATAGTGACATTTGACCTCCGGAGCAGAAAATGTGCTCTAGTAGTGGTTTGTGTGCCCTTTAGATGAAACTGTGATGTATGAACTGCATGAAAGAGACTCACAAAAGTTTGTCAGTCAAAGCTCTGAGGAAATATGTGTGGTTTTAAGGTGCCAGCAAGGCCTGTCGTTGTGTTAACAGGTGTTGCCTACAACTCCCTTTTCCCTCACGGGCTTCCCCTAAGCTAAATAATTATTTAAAACAATCTTGTCTCTACTAAGTATTTCATCATGACTCCTGGATTGTCCCTGGAAATTGAAGTAGCTCCCAATCAGCAAAAGATGCTCTCCTGGCCTCACAGGGGATGGAGGGTCAGGTGACAGTGAGAGGTGGCTCAGGACACTCCCCTAGAGGGCTGCAGTGTTGACTAAAGTCCTTGGAGCACAGAGTCTGGGTCTACAAGTGCTTCTGCAAGTGTTCTCATCTGAGCTGGTCCAAAGCTGATGTCGGCCAGCTCTTTAGGGAGAGAGTGGAATTGCACTTGGGTTTGTTTGTTGAGTGCTCATGGTGTTTGAGGAATCTCACAGCATCCAGGTCTGGACAGAGTCAAGAAGATGGATGTGTAACTCCTGTCTTACTCCCAGGACCTGGAGTCTCCAGGAGGGCTCCCACACTAAAGTAGGAGTTACAAATTCATCCACTTGACTATCCAGAGCAAAGCACAGGGCCAGGTTCCATTTAGATGTTGCAGAAACTCAGAAGCTAAAGCACAAGTGGAGTTTAGATGCCCCAGGCTGAGGCAGGATTGCAGGCTGAAGTTCTGGATCTAAAACTTCTCCACTTTTGTGGAACTTTGTGTTGCATTTGCCCTTGTTAGAGTCAATGGACTGCAGAGCATCCCTCAGCTAGTGCCATGGCCCTTCATTGTGACAAAGTCCTCATCTGAACCATGTAGCTGAGTAGTCATCCTTTGCCTTGTGATGATGGGAAGGTTGCTGGCTGGATCCTGCACAGCTAAGGATAGAGATCCTTGCTGGGGCACATGCCCAAGCATGGAAGGAGAAGGATCTCTCACTGGCTGTCATCCAAACTTTCAAAGCAGCAGGGCCAAGGAAGTCATGTGAAACCTAAGCAGAGTCAGCATTTAAAGGGCTTCAGCACTTAAATTATTAGCAGTTATTGTTTAAAATAAAAAAAAATTAATTATTGAGCCTGCTGATAGCTACCTGATGCACTCCACCAAAAATATGCTGCACTTTTTTTTTTTTTGGGGCTATGTTACCTTCTTAGGTAAAAATGTAGGAAGAAAATGTCCAGTCTAATCCAGCAGAATGAAGTGGCAATTACTGTATAATCAGACAGCATGGAGCCTGTGCTTTTAATGCAATTAATTCTCTCATGGATTAATAAAGTCAGTACACTGGTGTAGTCAAGACTGAAGAAGCACAATGATAAGAATTGTTTTGTTTTTAAATATATAAGCATTAAGATCCTTAAAAGGAAATTTTGCCTACTCTGAGGCCTTGGCTACTGCTTTATTGGAATAATACACCTACAAAAATATGCTTTTTTTTTCAGATGTGATACTTTTATTTTTTTGCTTCAGATATGCCTCACAGAATTGGACTAATTTTTAAGAAATGCAAATAAAATTATCTGGAACTTTAGATCCTAAAATCCTCTGAAAAGAAAAAGGAAATTTTCTGCTTTGCTCTGCCTCTGTGTGTCAGAAGAGCAGGGCTTTTGCAGATGTTCACCACACCTTAAAGGAGTGAGGGAGACTCTTGTATCCCTTGAAGAAATGTGGTCAGCATTTCTCAAAACAGGATGATATGTCAAAGGGTTCAGAGGAGATAGCAGGCAGTTTGGGTAGGAATCACCCAAATTACAAAAACTTAGTTAACATTAAGTTACAGTCGCTATGAAAGAGCAGCAGGCAGTTCTCACCTTCTCTCCCCTGGCTTTGGCTACTCATTCCCATTAGACATTAGACATTACACATTTTAGGGCTCATGCAGTTGTACCATCAGGGAAAAGATCTGATCTTACAGAGTTTTTGCTTTTTGCTTTTTTTTTTGCTTTTCTGACATTTTTTTGCTTTTATATTCCTTTGGCATGAATCATTTTCTGGTGGCATGGATTTCTCTTCATTTGTCAATGCTACATGGGCTTCTCTTCATGAGTCAATGCTAGCATGTCTGGCAAATAATTCTTCCCTTTGTTTTGGAGCAGAATGGGAGTACCAAGGCAGAGAGGCAGAGTGACATTCCAAGGTCCCCAAGGACCAGTCTGTGTATCTCAGCCTCATGCTGGCTATGAGACCATGGCTCATTCTTAAGCGATATGCAAAAACTTTGCAGAGTAAGCTGTTTAGAATCTTCCTTGCCCTTAGAGTCTCAGTCCGATGTAACATCCGCAAAAATTATAAAAGCCTCCTGAAACCTGGCTTTCCATGGCTTATGCACAATCTCAGATCCCTCAGTGCTCATTTTAATTTGTTAACTCTGAACAGCTAATAGGCAAGGGGATGTGCCAGCAACAACAGCCAATGGCTCCACACAACAACAGTATTCATGACTCTCATGTGGGGGGTATTTATTCGGTGCTGGTGAGTGTGCAGGCAGCATGCTTCTTCTTGATAATGGTGACAACTTGTCATCCCTTGGCCTTCTTGTTCTTCAAAGACTGATCCTAATGACAGCTGGAGCATTGGCATTTATCAGGACTTGGCTGGGGCCTCACATGCAGTTTGGTCAGTGCACTTCAGAAGAAGCTGAAGGGAGTTCAGAAGGGAGCAGCATGAACGATTTAATGTCTAGAAGATAAGGTTCATGGATTCAAAGGACGTGTGGAACATCAGTCTGGGTGACAGGTGACTGACAGGGAAAAATAAATGTTTGAAATAAGGCAAAATTGCCTCTGGAAGGGGAGGGAATAATCTGCCTCTGGGCCCAAGAGAAGCTGTGAAATCTTCACTCAACAGTCTTGGTTTATTTAAGGATAGATTAGAGAAGCACCTGTCAGGATTAGCTTCAGTATTGTCAAAACTGTCTTGGGGCAAGGGATTTGTACAGTGACCTCTTGAATTCTCTTTCAGGCTAGTTTTCTCTGATTCTATTAACCTGTGGAACTTTGTCACAGAAAGTAATTTCTCCACAAGTGAGATGGAGCCAAGTGGTATTTCTGGTAGTGCTGTGGCACCTTTGCTATGCATGGCCATGCTGCAGAGCTGCTCAAAGCAGGAGTGCAGAGCCCACAGGCACAGCACAGAAATGTAAAGCTGGAACATGAAAGAGAGCCCTTAATTAATGGTGCAGGTCTTGAGAAGGGTGTCCTCCAATTCTTAAGGACAGCAAATGGTCAAGACCTCAGTTTAAGTGCCTGATCTAAAAGGGGGAGGGATGTGTGTATTGATTTCTGCAGAGAATCAAGTTAAATGTGAGTTGTGCCTTTCCTCTAAAGCTCAAAGCCATTGCAGTCTTCCAAAAGACCATAAACTCTCTGCCTTGATGATTCATTTCTGTACAAAGGAAACTTGCTCCCTAACAAGCCAGTGGAAACTTGTCCACCTCAAATGTGTACCCGAGCAGTCATCAGCAAATGTAGTTTTGCTCAGTAAACCCTGATCCATGATGTCTGAAACAGTTTGGAACTCTAAAGTCAAATGCATCATCCACCAAATAGCTTCTCTTATTTGGATGCCATGGAAATGCACACTGGTTTTTTTGGGTCCTGCACTTCAATTGCCATCTCTAGAGCAATAGATCCTGTCTAAATAATTAGAAAAGAGCATGCCAGGAGTTTTTTCATTGTAAACACATTAGGAGCCAAGATAAATCCTGGACAAGCCAAGCTCAAGCAGATAAAACACAGTAGAAACCATGCAAAATTTTCTAGTCCCACAGAAGCTGTAGAGTTGACTCTTCTATTCAAATACACATAGGGGGATACACATCTGTACAGCTATACACAGAAAATGAGAGCTGCTCCTGGTAAACACTTCTTATTGTAAATCATTTGCAGACCTGACAGGAAAACGTGGTTCTGAAGGAGGGGTGAAGGCCCACAGCAGGAGGTGGGAGAGGAGGAAGCTGTGCTGCACCCATGCACCTGACTGTCAGATGGACACCAACCACAGGATTTACAGCAGGAGATGCTGCCTTTGGATAAATTGCTTCAGCATCTCAAAATACCTTTGAAGATGTGAGGAGCAACAGCCAGGTGTGTTGTGGTTGTGTGGGCATTTTGGCACAAAACCCTCCGTTATCATAAATAGACCATTTTAATTTGGTATCAGCAGACTCCCCAGTACAAAGATGATATGGGTTTGTATGCACATTTTTCAAGGGGCACTGACACGACAGATAAAAAGGGGACATATCACAACCCTGAACTCTCAAAATCACACCTGCTGCTTTTCCCCTGTGCTCAGTGATGCACTGACAGCCTCCCTTCACTCTCACCTTGAGAGCCACAGCTAGTCCTGCACATGCAGCTGCTGCTACAGGCTTTGTGTTTCAATGAGCCTCTGCTTCACAGTGCAGCTTTAAAGGGGTCCTGTGTGAGCCTGGGTGTTTTGGAGCACCTCTGAGAATCAAAGGTAATAAAACTACCTTTTACATCATGTGTCATATCTTAATGTTAGCAATTGTTATGTACATTTGCCACAAACAGTCCCTACAGAGTAGAAGAACTAACCAAGACACAGTGGCACTATCAGCAAAAAATTTTCACTAATATTTTTCTGGCTTCGAGGCAGCAAACAAAGATGTGATCTGGCAAAAAACTGTGGGAAGAAAGACCGTATGTCTGACCAGCTAAGACTTAACATCATCATCTCCAGGAATTTCTTCTATGCAGGAAGCACAGAGCAGCCCCTCTCTAGAAGGTCAACAGGGTTACTTAAACTTGGGCAGTTTTACACAGCTGGGCAAATGAATCTGGCAAAACCGAGGTGGCAGAAATCTCTGTCATTAACAGTAGAAGGGATGAGAGGCCAGGATAACTGTCTGGAGCTACAAGCCACTGCTAACAGACTGCTCCCAGTTGAAATAGCTGGTCAGATGGTGTTTTTTCCAACAAAGATATCTGCAGCCTCTGTCATCCATCACTCACATTGAGGTGGGAGTATGTGCCTGACCAAAAGGTTACCCAAACCCAATGCCTCTTCTATTAGTACCACACATCAGGAAATAAGACCAGGAAAGCCTTAGGAGACATTCTTGGACTGCAGCATGGGAGCTGCTCCAGTTAGCAGAGGTGCTCATCCTGAAAGGAGATGGCTGGGTGCCGGGCTGGGAGCGGGTGCCATGGGAGGACTGTGCCCTCCACAGGAGCAGGGTCTGGTTGCACATTCCTCAGCCTTGAGTCATGGGGGGCTGCCTGCTGACCCCTAACCCCACTCCAGCTCCAGGCACAATTTTCCTGCCTTAGTTCTGTGGGAGAGTGTCTCAAAGAGAAGTGATGAAAAGCAACCACTGAAGTCTACAAAACACCATTCCTTGGAGGCAACACTATGCTGGGAGGATTTGGAAAGAGATGGCTCACAAAGGGGCTTTTCTTCTCTCCCCCTGGTCCTGGTGGCAGGGGTGGAGGGTGGCCAAAAAGCTTGTTATTTTTACAGGACAAGATGCAACAATAGCACACATGTGCAGAGCATGCAGTGAGAGGTTTAAATCTTCATAGTTTATCAGGGGTTAATGAATGATCAATTGATGATCATTAGCCAGATGCTAGATGCTCTGCTAGCTGCTGGTCCTAGACAGCTTGATATTTTGAAGGCTGCTACAGGCCCAAGAAGGCCTCGTTAAAATGTTTCTAGCAAAGGTTTTGTAGGTAGGAAATGAAGTGCAATGACAGTAGCTCCATGCCAGCTCAATCCATATGTCTGACTTGCTGTTTGCAGACAGAGAATGCATACATGCACAAGAGTTTCCAGCCTCAATAAGGTGATGGAGGAGAATCCAATTTCTGGCTATAACTCCTGGGGCTGTTTTTTGTTATTTTCCACCTAAGTTAAATGTCGTGACCTTCCCTGCAAAATGAAGTCCATCAGGAGGGGCTGGTCTAAAAAGTCATGTCTATTGAGCTGTGTGGGGTTTGCTTGACAGTCAAAGGACAGGCTCTTACTTCCCAGGGATGATACCAGGGTTGGAGCACCCGGAGCCTTGTCCCACCACTCCATTAATTGCAGCAGATGCTACAGCACAGCAACACATAAGGCCAGGAGTGGAGGGATGCATTTCACCTAAATATTTATACCTGCTTCATCTGAACTAGGAACTGTAAATTGCCTCTGTGGGAGGGAAAGTCACTTTTAGGATTTGGTTCAGTTTCAAACAGAAGTGTAGAATGGGAGAAACAAATTGTCCTCCCAGAGCGCTGCAGCTGACCCCTGTGAGCAGAACAGTCCCACAAAATCATTCTATATTTTGCTAGCTGTCATGCAAAGAACTTCTTGTTATGGCTACTTTTCTTAAAATAGAAAAAATAAAAAAAGGAAAAAATACTTTTTTTCATTCTTGTTTAAACAAGTATTAAAGGAAGTAAAGACAGCTGAAAATGACCAGATTGGCTGTCCTGCTTCACAGGTAGTTAGTCTTGTATAAAATGAGCAGATGTTGTTTTTTTCCAAATGACTCTGCCTGCACTCAGGGTGCAAATATAACATTGTGTAGTGATGGTGACAGGGAGGTGATACCAGCAGGGCTGTATATGTGCAGGACATACCTGCTTAAATGCTCCAGCAGCCTGCAATCCTAATTGACAGCTGAATGAATTGCAGTAAAAGGAAGAAAATTTAGAGTGTGTTTGTCACAGTCACAGTCACATAAAGACTAAGCTTTAGTCTTCATCCTTCCCTTACTGGCCTAAAAGGATATTGTTGTGTCAGAAGACAAGCAAACCATATTCCAGATGTCCAAAGTATTTGAAAAAGGATGTTTATTAATGACCTGGGGACTGAAGATAAACAGGCTGCACAAAAATAAGCCTGAGATACAATGGTGGAGTTAACCTCTGCATGCCAGAGGTCTGGGTAGCTTGGGGAGTGGGAAGACAGGGATGCACAGGCTGTGGAGCCAGCCTTAGGCAGGGCTTGGATCTTCTCCTTATAGCTAGTAACAAATTGAAGTGCTGCAGAGGATGAATACAGATCTGCTGGAGAAATGTCTTCTCCTATTGTCTGCTTACATGATCAATTATAACAAGAGAAAATCTGGCCTCATTGCTCATGTCAAAAGGAGCAGCCAATCCATCTTCACTGCCACGAGGACAAAGGGAGGTTTTACCAGTCCTTCCTTTTGGACACCCATAATTTATAAGCCCACAGCAATATTTTTGCTGGAACAACATCCGTGCAAAAGCAGCAACTGCAATAAAAGAAATCCCCTTTACTTAGCTTCACATCCCCCCATCTAGCACATAAAACTTCCCTGCTCAAGATCAATAATACTTGTTCTGAGCAGGCTGAGACCCAGCTTCCCCTTTCTGCACACACATATTCCCACAGGGAAATGCTAAAAGACTCAAATTCCACTTCTGAACTATATTTCCACCCTGAAACCCAGTGAGTCTGGGCTCCATGATAACCACAGAGGAGAGATACTCATGTCAAGGGCACACTTCTAAATGGCCTTCCTGCCAGCCCACATTAAGCAGTGTCAGCCCCAGCTGATTACACATATCACAGGTCTGTGCAGGAAAAGTGCAGCTCTATCCACCTGCCCTTCGGGATGGATTTACTTCATCTGTTCAATGGCTCAGTTGGTATCAAATGTCAAAGGACAGAACAGTAAATTGCCTCTACTTGAAAAAATGTTTCTGCCTCAAGAAAGTTTATGTAAATAAATAAACAAATAAATAAACTTACATCTAATTTATAAACAAAATAATTAAGTATAATATCAGAAATATGTAATTTAAAAATAAAAACATTTATGTACATAAATAAAGCTTAAATAAACTCACAACTACAAAGGAGTGGGTGTAAAACACACTAACAGTCAGGTTTTGTCCTTCACTGGGACACTATAGCTAGGTGATTGCTGAGGCTTGGGACAATTACCTAAGCATGGATGAGGCTCCCAGTTGGCTCTCCCTGCTTTGATGTGCCTGGCATTAGTCAAATTCTACACTGCTCTGGGATATGTGCAAGGCACTCTAATGTGTGCGGGCTCAGGACTGTATCCAAACTACTCCTTGTATCTCCCTGCTCCTTCCCCTTTCTCCTGTCAACCTCAGCCCCAACAGCTCAGCTCCTCATTTGTTCTATTCTCCTACTGGCCTCTGACATCTCCCTTCCTTATTCGATACTCACACTCAGCAATTGATATGTTGGGTGTGTGGATGAGGGCTGGAGAGACTTCTGGGTTGACCTTGCCTAAGCCACTGAATTTCTTTGTATTGGTTTGTAAACTGCAAAACTGAGTCATAATTCCCTTGTCAGACTATGCATCATCTACTTAGGCTTCAGAGCAAGTCCTTCAATCTCCTTGACATATAACTTAAGACCAGAGTTTCCAAATAACACAGAAGACCTGGGCCAAAGCTCTTTTCAGACTCTGTGGTTTCTTACTACATATGGGTGTACAAAACTTCGGGATATGTAAAAAAAATCTGTGAACCTTGATCTTAGCTGAGATCTATGTTAAGCACTAATAATGGTTGTGCAATGCAGGAATCCCATGGAGATGTGTCAAAACATCCATCCTGCCCACCCACGAGCAGCTTCTTTGGCTTATCCCATGTTCTCCCTGTAGAAAAGGGTTAATATGACCTTTATGTTCCAGGCACGCTCATACTAAGATCTAGGACCTTTCAATAGATAAAAAAAAATAAAGGTCAGGTAAAATTAAACTGATGAAAATGCTTGGCACATGGCAAAGTACAATGGAATGACCCACTTGGGAAAACTGCATATTTGACCTGTTCAAAAATACATGAAAAATTCCTCCCTGACTCATCAACTCTTTGTCTCATTTACCTGCTGTGTGCAGTCTTCCCAGGCTAACAGGAGTCAGCTGGAATTCGGCTGCATTTGCAAAGCTGTTGCTGACAACTAACCTAATAACTCATCATTTCTGTGAGTGCCTTTATCTCATCCAGGAGAAAAAATTTCACATTCAGCTGGAGTAAGGGCCTGTTGATTCAGAAGAGCCCAGTTTACCCAGCCTGTTTGTGCACTGCCAGTTGAAGGTCCCCTCAGCAAACATGCCATAGCGTCTGCAGTCTGCGTGGTGTTTACCCAGCCCATTTCTAGGGCTGTCCCCAGAGGAAGCACCAGGCATTATCATCCATTGACACTAGTTAACTCTTCTGCTTAATGCATCCTCACAAGAGATATTGCAAACATACACATATCAGGTGGCATTAAGCTGGAAAATAACTCAGGCCCCCATTACAAGCCATGTCCAGCTGTATTCATGCTTACAGCAGTTGCTACCTTGAGGTCAAAAGTTGAAATAAAAAAGTCTTCTTAATATTGTATTTATACTGTTCTTATTGGCAATGAGCTAAGGCTGGCTGGATCATTGAACTAATCCTTGTATTCACTGAGTGGAAACTCCAAAGTGTTGACAAAGTGCTACTCTTTAATCTCCAGGAATGCTTTTTGTTCTAAACCAGAGACATCTAAGACATTACAAATGATACCAAGGGGCTTTGAGTTTATCACAGTATCCTGATATTTGGAAGAGAGAAAATCCAAAATGGAGCTGTATGAGAATTTTTCGTCTCTTGTTTTTTAACCATTGCATATCAGCTTTTTGAAATAGAAGCTTTTAATGGAAGTATTAATTTTGGTCAAATACAGATTTGTAGCTCCACAATAGGCTCAGTAGTCAGTCAGTCCTGAATGAATACACTGTTCAGCCAGAAAATTAGATATTGGATTCAGATATCTGCTTCCATTATTCAGAGCAAAGATTACCCTGGAAGGGACACACTTCAAGCAAGAGTTTCACTAACTACTACTACTACAGGCTGTTTTGATCTGCCTTTTTCTTTTAAAATCTAAAAGAATACGATCGAACCGTCTTTTCTATACACCTGCCCTCCATCCAGACATCAGACAAGCCAAAGGATTCCCCTTTCCATCTAGGATGTTGCTCAAGAGCAAGTTCCCACTGCCCAGGAAGGCAGCTCACAGCCCCCTCTCATAGGGCTGTCTTCTCCTCCTGTGGTAGTGCTGAAGAGGATGGATGAAGAGGAAGGCCTGAGTACTGAAGCAACAGAGGAGCAGCCTGGAGTGAGTCTGTCCTGTCTGTAGGGAAATAATTTGCTTGCTTCATCAGTGGCTACTGACGTCATGCCCCACTTCAGGCCACCAAGCAATCAGACAAGTGGTAGTGACCATTTCCTTGTGGTCAGAACTTGGGTGAGGTGCCACTGCACGGGTGAGGTGCAGTGACCAACATCCTTTCCAGCTTCACAAACAATGTGCTTCTGATGGGATACACCATCCAAATAATGCTATGGCAAATAGTGTTTTGGGGATCCTGATCAAGGGGTAAAAGGTGTCAGGAGGGAGCAGTGCTGGGTCAAACCTCACTGTGCCATCACCTAAGGAAGCACTCAACAACAGCAACAATCAGCAACAGCATCTGGCTGAGAGCACAAGCTCACTGATACGAAGAAAGCCTAAACTGCATGTATACTCTGTCCCTGGCTTTGCTGAAACCAGACAGAAAAATTCAAGTTTGGGGATTTTAGGTTCCTTGTGGTCTCCCATTTTCCTTCTCATACTCAGTGTTGTGTGAAACCAAGCATCATTGTTTTGAAGAGCCTATAAAAATGCCACTGGGGACCTGGTTGTCCTTGGAAACAGATTGCAATCTCAACATGTTTCTGAACGAGCAAGAAATATTTGGAGATTGAACTGAATTTGTGGGACAGAAAGAAAAGCCACTAGCCTTGTGCTTTAAAGCTGCCAAGGAAGATTCAGTTTCATGAGGAGGTTAAGGAAAAAGCCTTTTTGATGAAACAAAAAAACCCAGCCAAAAACATTTGCAACCTTCCCAAAAGAATATAAGCTTCTTTGTAATTAAGTCCTTTCTGGATGCTTAAAGATGTGCAAAGTGAGAGTGTCGCTGGCATGACAGTAGCAATGCATTTTGTTTGGCAAAATGCCATCTTCAGTGTATTTCAGCTCATAAGTGATTATTTTCCCTGCAGGCATTTTGAGCCTTGATATAGCAACCTTCAGCACACAGAAAAAGGGGCACCTTTCTTCTGAGCAGATTAGCAGCAGTTAGGAAGGAAACACAATGAGTCTGTTGAACAAATATTTTCAGCTCATGGTTGGTTTCTGAAACCTAAACAGTCCTTTGGAAGGGGAGTTCAGCAAGGCTGGCTTTGTTTACACTCCAGATTTAAATATACTGACATACTGCCAGGTTTGGAGCTGTGTATCAGACGAAGGTCAGCGAAAACTCAAACTCCTTCTGACAGGTTATTTTGTGCTTAAATAAATTCAGATAAATTGCACAATGAGTTTATCTGTAGCTTTCAAAAAACTGACGTGCACCATAGCAAGGCTGCAGGCTGTCAGCCAGCTGGTATGGGTGGTGGTCAGCACAGCCCAGGACAGAGCTGTCTCATCAGAGTACAAGTACCTGAAATTAGTACCTTTCCCAAAGGGAGGAAGGCTCACAATAAGGAAAAAAGGTAGAACATTGATGATATTATTTACATTTGTAGCATAAGGCCCAAATGTGGCTGTATTTTCTCAAATTGTATTCTGCCAGTGGCTGGTGGTGCTCTGCTGAACCTCTGCAGATGGTGATCCCACCTCTTCCACCCACCACTCTGTGCCTGCTCCTGCTGACCAACAAGGCACTCTGTCTCTTCAAAGTCCGTGCACAGAGTGGGGCTGCACAGCTCAGCCATTTTCATGCTTTTCACTCAAAAAATGAAAGGACTTGATGTGTCAAAGCTGCTCCCTGGTAGCAGCGTGCACTTTCAATAGCACCAAATAGGCAAGTGTTCAGTTTAGAGCTGGTTTTGCTTTGGTCAACAACCATGTAGAGACCCCTCTCCCCCAAACACACACACATGAAAGGGGCAAAGAAGGTTTACAAGGAATTTGTTAAATGATGGCTCTGCATTATTGGTTTTATTAATTGAGATGACTACTCCAGTGTAGCAAATGATAACATTAATTATTCATCTTTTTACTCCCTCCTCCCTGCTTTTTCCATTTCGACCTATTTCTTCCTTTGTCTCCTTGATTGCTTCAAGATCAGCAACATAATCTTCTCCCTGTTTTGCAATCCTTTGTAATTATGGTTTTGCCAGCATGACCCCTTGAAAATCCTTGCACTGTGAGCAAAAGGAGTCAGTGATAACAGGGTTCTATCTTAAGCAGAGAGAAAACCTTCATTTACTTGTGTCTTAAGGAAGACACTCATCAGAAGATAGGCAGACATCAGAACAGTTATTTATCAGAACTTCCCTTCTATTTAAGGGAGTAAGCAGTAGGAATAAACAAGAAAAACCTTGCAGGGATCACACAACATTTGTTTCAGTAGAAGGCAGTGAATTATGTCAGTGATGTTCAGCTTGCTTATTTTTAATTTCTTCTTATTGATTTATCAGAATTAATTCATACTGCTATTAATCAGGAGTAAGCTCTACAATTACATGACAAGATTAGTATTTCTCCTGGGAAACAAAGGCTGCCTCTGTATGCCTTGCAGGATAGTCCTTGGTAAAATACCTGGGAAGCTGGGCTGGAAGAGCAGGTGCAATGTCTGGCAGCACCGAGTCAGCACTTTAAATCATAGAATGGTGGAACCATTAAGTTTGGAAAAGCCTTCTAAGATCATTGAATCTAACCATTAACCCAGCACCACCATGTTCATCACTAAGCCATATCCCCAAGTGCCACATCCACACACACACCTTTGGAACATTTCCAGACATTTCATCACTTCTAGGGCAGCCTATTCCAATGCTCAACCACTCCTTCAGTGCTGAAGTTTTTCACGATATCTAATTTAAACCTCTCCTGGTCTAACTTGAGGACATAATTTCTTCTCATCCTGTCAAACTTGTGCCCTTGGCTGGTACATAAGTCTTCCCAAACAGAGAAGAAGTCCTGTTGGGATAGGAAATCAGCCCCCACACCTCCTTGGACATTGCTTCCCTTCAGGAGGTATGTCCTGCTCTGCCCTAAACCCCAATCCTGGCAAAGCAACAGTGTTCCCCAAACCCACCTGCTTTTCCAGAGACAGGCAGGGTGAGCTGCAATGAAGGCTGTCTCCCTTTGGAAGACATGCTTTGATGTGGGTGGCTGTCATGTGGATTTTCTTCATCCCAGGTAGCTCTTGTTGGGTTAAGTCGTGTTAAAGTGTGTGCTACTCAACACCAGAAAATGACCTGGAGAAAGGAGTGCCCAAACTGCTGGGAAAGGTGTGAAAAAAATTAATCCTTTGCCTCTGATGGGCTCAGAAAAGGTCTTCAAGGTAGCTATGGGACTGAAGAGGGTGACCAGACAGTCCTGGCCTTGCTCATGAGCAATTGGGGTCATTCAAAGGCAACCAGCCTTTCAGAGGAGAAAACAGCTGTCTGTTACAATGGCTGCTTTGGGCACTTAAATCTGATATCTGTGTGCAGTCCCATTCCCACTGGGACAAAGAAACCACCCCATAATGGTTCTAACGATTAGAGCTTTTTTCACATGTTGACATTTTGAGACAATAGAGTCAGAAAGCTGGGAGGGAACATCCTTCTGAAGTTGTAATGTAAGACTGGCTAATCCAAACACCAGACCCTATCACGAAGCATTTTTAATGACATAGCACTGTTCCTTTAAGTCAAACATGTTTCAGTTCACAGCACTAATAACAAATTGTATTTACATTTAAAACTGTACAAGTCAGTGTAATTACTCTGTCATCCCTTGTGGCTAAGTCCTCCTCCTGCCTCTTTATGAGCCATCCATAAATACAAAATGATTTATCCAAGTACCACCATGTCGTAAACTTGGTCACGTGGAACTGTTGATGAGGGACATCCATAAAGTTTAATTATGCCATTGATTCTTGCTAAAATATTAACTTGAAGCTGGCTATAGGGTACTCCAGTCATTTGAAATCAAACGAAAGTATAAAATGTCCTGTACTTTAAAGATGTGCAGCAGGTACTTTTCAAGTAGTGATCTACAGGGAAAACCTTTCATTGCCTGCTATAAAGATAACCTCTTGTATTAGGATTTAATGTGAAGAGTTATAAAAATCAGAGCCAGAAAGGATCTATTAATTCACATCCTGTTTCTCTGCCAACATAAGTTCATTCCAAAAAAATGTATTATTGAGTGTTATTGGTATAGCAAAGCTTTCAAAAGGGCCGACTAATGGGAATTCCGTAACTCTCTTTGGACGATGTCCCCCAGGCTAATGGACCTTGGCTTTGGAAAAAACAGCTCTGACATTTAATCTGCAGCTTCTCTTTTTCAGTTTTACCTCACTGATTCCAGCTGTACCTGCTTGAATCAGCTTGAATTTTGGCTCCCTAATGCTGGTGTTACACAATTTCCAACACAGAGCCTTTCTGCTGTTCTCTGAACAGCCTGGATGCTTGGATCAGTTTTTCAAAGCATTACAGCCACAGCTATAATGGAGGAAAACTGACCAGAAGATTCAGCCATATAATTTTTCACTTATTTTTGTGGGAGTCATGTAGTTGCCACTCAAAATTAGCTTTGAAAAGCTCAGCTGTTTTGTTCTTCCTGTCATTCCATGGAGTGGACATCCCTCCCAAACTCCAACTTGATTTTCCTAAGGTTTTTTGAGTCTCCTCCAATGTTTAAATATTTCTTTAATATCATTGTTAGCTCAATGACTAGACCATCTTCCAAATTACTTAATTTTGACTCTTAATGTGTTATGTAGTGTGTATAAGTATTTGTATGCACAGACATACATGTACTAGCACAGACATACATGTACTAGCACAAACCCATGGGGTTGGTCTTGTCTGGCATTTTAAATTTCTGACTTTCTGACATTTTATGGAGAGGATCTCTTCAATTCCACAGAATGACTGGGTTTTTTTCATCTTTAGAGTGTAGCAGACATTCAACAGGCTATGATGAAGTATTCAAGTAGTGAGCCAACATCACTGAAATGGTGATATTTCTGCCTGTTTGCTTATGACAAAGCCTCACAAAGCCAGACTGGTCATTGTTCCTGGAAGCACATCAGCTTTGCTTCTCATGTAGTTGCTGTCCTTTAATAACAGTCTGTCCTCACCTGTAGGCTGTTTTGGAAGAGCCATGGCTATCCTAACAGTAAAAGAAACAGATTGGTTGGAACCCACAGAGATAATGAGCAGCACCCAAATGCTGACTCAGGTTTTGCCTGATCCTGGGAGATGAGCTTTGTTTTTCAGTACAGATGACTCAGTTACTTTGGAAAGAAGCAGAATAGCCATAAAGAGCTAACAAATCTCTAAGAAATTGGGATTTTTTTATGGCTCATGAGTTCACCTCCCTACATCAAAATAGTAATACTTTAAGTTCCATATTAGTATTCCTCTACCAACTGTGAGAGGAGAGCCCAGTTTCATGGCAGTGAATCATGTGGACTGAAGTAACCTCCAGAGGTAGTTTAAAGCAGCCTGAACTCAGGGTTGAGCTTGCCCATCTGAATACAGAATTAATTTATCAGGTAGTCACAAGCAAGGTCATTAGCTGTCATTTCTAATTCCTCTCTCATAGCACCATCTGAGTTTGGTCATACCTGGTCACTGAGGAATTTGGCACATCCCAGGCAGCTGGGCAGCCAGCTGTGGCTCAGAGATGAAAGGCACTTCTTCTCTCTGATGCAGCAACATGATCAACAGAGGTAAGTGTCACAGTGAGCAATAAGGCAAAAAATGGGAATTGGATGCTCCTGAAGATTTATTGAGTGTGATATGTATATGAAACTCAGTTATATTAATCTTGCTATGTATTTTAACAGCACATCTGCTGTTGGGAGATTCCAATGCTGCAGCAAAACATCACAGATATAATTCTGATCTGTTTAGACTTGTATTCTTTAGTTTCACCTCAAGGCCTTGATACTGCATCTGCAATGATTTGCAGCAACCAGGGAAGATGCACTGCAAACATGATCTGTTTGAATAAGTCCTCAGCAGCTCTTGCTTTAATGACTTATTCATGGAAATAAATCAGCAGATGACAGGCCCCCATCTCTGGAACAGAAAGGTTGCAGCTTTAATTAAAGTTTTTAATTGGCATGACCACCTATTCCTACCCAGAGCAGACACTGAATAAACATAGGATGCCACTGCATCCTTCTCATGAACAGACATGAAGCCATTTCAGAAAATCAATGACAATGATTAAGAGAGCTCTCATCCCTTGCTCCTACCTACATTTTACTTTCCACACCAAGTGTATTGACTAAATGTCTTCTCCCAGAAGGTTATGTATACAGGCTTTCAACAGACAGCACCTGCAAAGTCTCTTGCTAGAGACAGACAATATTGCTCAAATTCTTAGCAAGTGCCTTCCTCTGCTTCTGCAGTACAAGTCCTATCAGGTCTGGGCACTGTATGAGCCTAAGAAAAGATATTCTGTCCCCAGAGATCCTCTGGTCTCTCAGACAGACAAAAAATGGTCAGGGATGAAGAAGTGATGCAAACTTTTCCTGCACTGGGAGCCATGCAATAGGAGAGGACATATGGCTCCTGGTGGAGGACGGAAACCCTGTCATAGTTCCCCCTCATTATTCTATAAGCAGAAAATGTCCTCCTCTGAGAGGTCAGGCCAGCCACTGTACCATCCCAGAGCTCAGCCACTTTGGCATTTGGGACGCTCTTGCTGTGGTGTCTGAAAAACAGCTGTAAGACAACTCCATCCAAATGTGTAAAACTCTTAAGAATTGTTGAAGGCTTGTTGGCCCAGCCTTCCCCACCTACTCCAGCTGCTCTGCATGGTCCCAGTGATGTTCAGGTCTGGGCTTGAGTCACAGCATGATACAAAGCAGATGGAGCTCAGTGATGAGTCTGGCTCATGATACTTCACTGCTACAGAGCAACCTCCTTGAAGAGAGTCTTCCTTTTTTGTTTTAAATCACTAGTTGACCCAGACTAGAAGCTTTTACCACCAGCAACAGTGTTTTGTGCATTACTACAATATTATTCAAACATATTTTTTAATATCTTAAAAAAGTTTTATTTATTCATCCAAGTTTTATAGATAATTATTCCCATAAAGGCCTAGGAGAGGCAACAGAAGAATTATTGGTGAAATATGCTTCAGCAAGTGGCAAATCATGTTTTCTTACATGGGTTTGTATCTATATCAGGTTAAGTTAACCAGACCTTCACCTCTCCCCATCACTCCAATGAACACAGATCACTGTAGTGGAGCCTGCTTACATGCAAGGCTCAGAAACCTGATCAGATGACTCTTGGGTTGCTGCATACCAGCTGAGCCAAAGTGACTGTGCTGTTGTAATCCAGGTGTCCCCTTCCAGCCCATTCAGTGCCATCTCCAGTCTGGTTTAGAATGTCTCCAAAGACAGACTCCACAACTTCTCTCGGAAACCAATTGTGGTGGCGAAGCAGCACTTGCTTTAATGCAAGCTACAAGGCCACTGCAACCCATTCCATCCATGAGGATAGGACAATGACTCTGTGTCCTTGCTCTCCTCCAGTGAAGGGAGGAACTTCTTTTGTGGTGAAGATATAATGCTGAAGAAAACTGCTCAACTTATATGCAAGCTCTCACTCCCAGAGGTAACAAAGTATTTGGGAGCCTTTATGCTTTTGAAATCCACCATGTCTAAAAGACCTTCATAACTGTGGAGTCTGTTGGTAAGATTCCAGTCATTGTAGCCTGAACTTCCCATGTTCTTAGACACATTTCCAGAATATATGAAAAAAAAGATTTAAAGTTTTTATATGTATCCAAGACACATCCGGGACAGGCACAACTATTTACTTCACCTGACCCCCAGACCTGAAACATTGGTTCATTTTCCCTCTCTATCCCAGGATCATATGGTATAAATTGGTAGCTTTAAAGAAAAGGAAGTTGTCACACGCACATGGCTTCAAACTGCAAATATTAGAAATGTATCTGCATGCAAACTCTGCAGCTGATGCCTAGGAACTGGGAGGGATTTGTAAATCATGTCTCAGGAGACATCTCAGAGCTACTGACACTCCTACTGGAGAATTTGAATAGTGCTGCTGATTTTGGCATCAGGTCATGACTTAATAACAGATATAAACTAAACTATGCAGTGTTATGACTATTGCATATGGGGGCTGAATGTCTTGGCTGAAAGGCAAATGTCTGAAGAAGCACTGAAACAGAGCAGCTGCTGTACTGCTGCCTTTCCTCCTCCTCCTCCTCTTTTTCCTCTCCCTCCTCCTCCTCTTCTTCCTTCTCTTCCTCCTCCTTCTCCTTCTCTTCCACAGTTGGGGCTTCTCAACTGCTCCCCAAATCCCTGAGAAACACCTCCCACTGTGAGAGCACAGGAGGTATTGTGGGGTAAAACAATTCAGTTTTGCTGCCTTTTGACATGCAAAGGCCTTTCTCTGACCTCTCTCATGTTTATTTGTATTTTCTGTCCATCTGCAGGCTTTGTATGCTGTATATATATGGAATCATAGAATCGGAGAATAGTTTGGGTTGAAAGGGACCTTTTAACCCCTTCGCAATGAGCAGGTACATCTTACATCATGGAAACACTGAAGGTAGGCCCTACACTTCTGGGCTACATTAGAGAGCAGATATGTCCATGGATGCATCCACAGAGGCTGGATGAGTTCAAGTTTGACTGTGCTGGACAATGTGTAAACGCAGTCCTGTTCAGACGAGGCTTGGGGACAGCTGAGCTGGTTAGGGGTCTGAACTGCTCTGCAACAGGGACTTCTGTCTAGCAAATGTAGGGCTCCTACCACAGATTTCCTTTCTTAATTAGTTTTTGCTCAGCTGCTTACAAGTAGCCCAAGACCTTCAGGATGTGTAGACCACAGGTTGAAAAGCACTGGTTTAATAAAACAAAACACTACTAATAGTTGAGACAAGCAAGCATGGCAAGAGCTCAATTAGGCTCAGCATCAGTTCTGGTGGCCATTATTGGCAGACTTTCCTATGAATTATTTAGGAAAAGAAGAAGCTGAACTGGGGGCCCTTGTGGGTCAGTTGGGCCAATCTGTGCTGTCACAAGACACTGTGTCACACATATTCCCAGGTGTGTAGCCATTACCTCCCCAACCAAGTTTCACTCCTGCATCCAGTGCTCCTCCTGCATGGTTGCATCTGAAGCACTCTCCTTCAGAGATTAGAAACCTACCTTTAATTTCAAGCCAAAAGTTATCTGTGTCTGACTGGTACACATTTGTACTGGTGCCAACAGTTCCCTTTAGTTTACATATTTTTTATTTTCTCTGGTGTTTTTCTCCTTGATGTATTAACAGACAGCACAAGTGAATTGCTTCTCAGCTTTTGTTTTGTCAAACTAGACTGGCAAATTCATTCAATTCCTTCTCACTGGACATGTTTGCTGTTCCCTCCAACATTTCTTATTTGCATGGCAGCCATTTGGGATTCTGGGCTAGAAGAGGCCACGACCAAACACATTTTCTTCAGAACAGGTTGCAAAGGAGCAAAAGGATGCTTTCAGAAGCCTCCCTCCTGATGCAAGCAGTGACTGTGTTTGCTGTATCACACAAGAGTCCTGCAGAGATGCTCACATTTTGTATCTGATCAGCACACTCTACTTTACAGCAAAACACTGTAATTTCTTAGGCCACATTTATGGCAAGCCAGTACAGTGAGCCAGGGCCTGGCAGAGAGGCATGGCTCATGTCCATGACCCTCCTAATCTCCAAACCAGAGTGACCTCATCCCAACAGCATGCTGGAAGTGGTCCCTGGACGGTGCTAATCCCCAAACCATGCCTGGGCATTGTGTAGCAGGGAGTTGCTTGGCCCCAGTTAAACAGTGCCAGGAAGCACATAAACATTTATCCTCGCTGATGGTCACAGGACAGTTCATAAACCTGCCCTGGCTCGATTTAATTAATTAGTGTAGAGGGAGCCTCGGTGTGTGCCGGGCACTTTGAACTCTTCGCTCCAGGTCAGCTGTTCCAACTCCTAAATGCGGCATGTTTTTCCTTTATGCTATTCCCAAATCACCAATGTCTCCCAATTGTGTATTGTCTGCAAATATCATTAGCTCTTTTTTATTTTTTGTTCCAGAAGAAAATTATCTAAAACTGGCTCCAAGGAATTTCACCCATTATGTCCCTCCACTCCTATAATTTTCCTTTCAGAAGAACCTGTTGTGTTTGTTCTTGGCTGTTTCCTGACAGACCTTCAGCTCAAATAGCATTCCCTGCTTCTTCCAACACAAACAATAATTTCCCATGTGGCTCTTTTATCAGAAGTGTTGCTGAAGTCCAGACAGATTAGATCTAAAGCATTTCCCTTGTCTAAAAAAGCCCATAGAGAACTTTGTTTGCTTTTTTTTCTTTCTTTTCTTATCAAGTTAGTCTGACTCAAGTGACCTTGGTAAATTCTGGATTTATTTTTGTCATATTTGTCCTTTACTTCCATGTCTTCAGTCCTTCCTTTAAAATTAGTTTACATGTTATCCTAACATCCAAACAACATATCCAAGCCCTTTTCTCTGATTTCATGTGGATTCAATCCCCAGCCAATCTGTCACTTATATCCCCCAGCCTCAGGAGGTCTGAAATTCTCCCTGCTGCACGAGCACACTCAAGAAATGGGGTTATTTCAGGAAGTCTATGATGGGCAGAAAGAAAAGTCAGAGCTGAAGCTAGATCAGGCCTATTGATGCTGAAGCTGCCAGCTTTCAATAGGAGCAAATGAGCTCTGGAACATTCCCTTGTTCTGTGTGCTCAGAAAGGAAGTAGTGACTGCACATGGCATGGCAGTGCACATGCCAAACAGCAAGCACATGGCACATGTGTTCCCCACTCACCATGATTTTAGCCTGCCTGTGTCAGTCTACAGCACTACAGTGCAGTGTGGGAACACTCAGCCTCACTTGCATTGAACCAAAGGTCCAGTTGAGGCAGAAAAAAATCACTTGTGGGCTAATCCCCTTCATATTTAACATTTAGGCAAATGCCTCCTTTTTCTCCATGGGGCTTTTGCAGCACATCCTGAGTCCTCAGCTGCTGTGCCTGCTCTGGTGACCAATCTGGCCAGGCTTTGCAGTCCCAATCCACAGCATCCCCCATCCCATGGGTTTGCAAAGATGGATGTGTGAGCACATGCAGGGCCAGCACTGACACTTCTTAGCCAAAGTCAGGAAAAAGGGCAGTGCCAAATAGTTTGATGTGAGTTTTCTGGGAGACTTATCTAGAAATATCCTGTTTGGTCAGGATGTGTGGTCCCTTTTCAAGGGATTTGGTTGCTGTCCTGGGGGGCTGTGTGAAGTGCTGCAATGGCTCATGCTTGAACCATTTCAAGTCCTCTTTACTCAGGTTTTACCTCCTTTGCTGGCAAACCTGTCCCTTAACCACCACCATTCCTTCTTTGGGTATATACATGTGTGTATATATA